>JAWPHD010002281.1:0-255000 GCA_037043455.1 Cyrtodaria siliqua
TTATATAGTAAAAACTTGTAGCGACTACTCCTTTGAAACTACTTGACAGATTTTCATGAAACTTTACAGAAATATTGCTCTTAATGTCTAATTGATCCTAGCAAATTTCAGATCGGCCAGAAATTCAAGATGGCCGCCACAGCTAAAAATAGATTTTTAAAAAAGAAGTTTGTAGCGACTACATCTTGAAAACTATAAGTGATATTGATATGGGACTTTTTGTAAAATGATCAGCATGACATGATGGTTATAAGAGTCAAACATTATTTTGATTCAACGTTAAACATGGCTGCCAGTGGCCATCTTTGTTTACATAGAGTTATATGATGAAAACTTGTAGCGACTACTCCACTGAAACTACTTGACGGATTTTCATGAAACTTCACAGGAATGTTGCTCTTGATGTCTAATTGATCCTAGCAAAATTTCAGGTCGGCCGGAAATTCAAGATGGCCGCCACAGCTAAAAATAATTTTTCAAAAAACCTGTCTGTAGCGACTACTTCCTGAAATCAAAATCAATCAGTAATGCTTCAAGGTCATTGACCTCTTTTTTTTTTTTTTTTTTTTAATATTTTTTTTTTTTTGAAACTTGTAGCGTCTACTGCTCTGAAACTACTAGACGGATTTCCATGAAACTTCACAGGAATGTTGCTCTTGATGTCTAAATGATCCTAGCAACATTTCAGGTTGGTCGGAAATTCAAGATGGCCGCCATGGCCGAAAATAGATTTTCATAATGCAAGTTTGTAGCAACTACTTCTTGAAAACTGTAAGTGATATTGATATGGGACTTTTTCTAAAATGATCAGTATGACATGATGTTGATCCTTATCAAAAATTATTACTACTCCTCCTAAACGCCTTGTTGGATTTCTAGGAAACTGGGCAGGAAGCATCGGTAAGATGTCTAGTTGTGCATATTGCGGTTTTGTTCCAGTTTGCCGATTTATGACGGAGTTATGGCACTCTGACATTTTTCTTTAAATTTATTGTCGGCGCTATTCCTCCTAAACGGCTTGTTGGATTTCTACAAAATTGGCAGGAAGCCTCAGTACGATGTCTAGATGTGCAAAGCTTGGTATATCAATGAAATTTTGAACAAGTTTGAAAACCAGCTAGATCTAGTTAGTAACGACAGGTTATTGCCTTGATTTGTGAAAAATGCTGTATTGTATTTTCCTTTGTTAAATCTGTAGTTACTTCATTTTTTATCTGATCTTTACCATATTTGTTTAGAATATTTATATA
The DNA here is from genome assembly GCA_037043455.1 of Cyrtodaria siliqua. Classification (NCBI taxonomy): domain Eukaryota; kingdom Metazoa; phylum Mollusca; class Bivalvia; order Adapedonta; family Hiatellidae; genus Cyrtodaria; species Cyrtodaria siliqua. The sequence continues at coordinate 1,251 of JAWPHD010002281.1, forward strand.
ACCCTTCCCCCCCCCCCCCCCCCCCCCCCCCCCCCCCCCCCCCCCCCCCCCCCCATTTCTATGAAATTTCATTTGGGCCTCTTGTTTTTAATAGAATGGCATTTTGTTTTTGAACAAATGCACTTAAATGTCATCTCGGCAAAAGCAAACGGCAAACTCCGTTGTTTTTAGCTCGTAAATATTTTACCAACTTTCATTTAAACACCATTGACGTTTTTATTTTTAAGTCCAGCCCCCATTAGGCGAGACATGTGAATCCACGGATTTCTTGTTACTATATAACTCTATGTAAACAAAGATGGCGATTTTTGACAAGGACCAACATCATGGCATGTTGATCATTTTAGAAAAAGTCCCTTATCAATATCACTTAGACTTTTCAAGAAGTAGTCGCTACAAACTTGTATTTTAAAAATCTATTTTTAGCTTTCGTTGCCATCTTGGATTTCACATCAACATGAATTTTTGCTAGGATCAACTAGACTTCATGGGCAACTTTTCTGTAAAGTTTCATGAATATCCATCCAGTAGTTTCAGAGGAGTAGTCGCTACAAATAAAACTTTACGCACATACAGACGGATGGACAGACAGACGGCCGCCGGACCCGAACCACGGCCGCCCCCTCTCTCCCCCCCCCCCCCCCCCCCTTGTTTAAGTCAATTCTTACACATATATTTTGCCCCCTACCTTCATCCCCAACAACCCACTCCCGCCTCTCGACCCCGCTCCCTCCCACCCCACCCCACTTCAAAATCTATATATATATTTTTTTTTTTACATATTTCTTTGTTGTTTTAGTCAATTCTTACACATATATTTTGCCCCCTCCCCTCCCGCAACCATCCCGCCTCTCACCGCCGCTCCCCCCCACCGCACCCCCACTTGAAAATCTATTTTTTTTTTTTTTTTTTTTTTTTTTACATATTTCTGTGTTTTTTGGTCAATTCTTACACATATGTTGCTCCCTCTCACCCCCCTCCCCAACTGCTCCCCCCACCCCCATCTAATGTTGTTTTTTTTTATAATTTTTTTCTACCATATTTCTGTGTTGTTTTGGTCAATTCTTACATAGCTTCTTACACATAAATGTTGCCCTCCCCACCGGGGGCCTCTACCCCATCCCCACTCAAACTCGAAATATTTTTTTTTTACATATTTTTGTGTTGTTTTGGTGAATTCTTGCATAGCTTCTTACACATATATGTTGCCCTCACCACCCCCACTCCCTCCACCATCCACCCCCGCCTCTCTCCCACCCCAATCCCGTACCCCACTCTAAACTCGAATAATTATTTTTATTTATTTTTTTACATATATTTCTGTGTAGTTTTGGTCAATTCTTACACATAGTTATGTTGTGCTCCCAACCCCACCCCACATTGTTGTAGCCTTGTTTTCTGATGGTATATACTAGCTATAAATTTATTATTTTCTGAAAAATGGAATAGTCGAGCTGCGTTGTTCTGCGACAGCTCTTTTCTTTCTTTTTTAATTACTTTTTTTTGTGTGTTAACGCTGAGTTTGCTCGAAGCATTGCTATGATTTTTAGTTGCGCCTGTTGCGTTTTTTCCGGTTCGTTGATTTTTGATGGAGTTACGGCCGCTTGACATTTTTACTGTTAAATTTATTGTCGGTGCTACTCCTCCTAAATACCTGGTTGGATTTCGACGAAACTTGGCAGGAAGCATCGGTAAGATGTCTAGTTGTGCATAACACACTTTTGTTCCAGTTTGCTGATTTATGACGGAGTTATGGCCTTTGACATTTTCACTTTAAATTTCTTGTTGGCGCTACTCCTCCTTTGGGATTTCTACAAAATTTGGCCGGAAACCTCAGTATGATGTCTAGTTGTGCAACCCCCCCACCCCACCCTTCTCACACACACACACACACACACACACACACACACACACACACACATTTTTATGAAATTTCATTCATAGAAGAAAGTGGGACTAATTAAAAAATACCCATGCCATACTAGACGCAGCAGACTTATTGCCCATGATTACCAGGTGAGCGATCTAAGGCAATCCTGTCCTTGTTGTTTTTGCAGTGTTTTAAAAGAATTACTAATGGAAATTTTATGTCGACAACCCTTTAGATAAGAGCTGTTTTAGCCAGTAAGGCGTCCACAGGCCCTCTTGGACCTCTTGTTTTTAATAAAATGGCATTTTGTTTTTAAAAAATGCATTTAAATGTTATCTCAGTAAACTGCAAACTCCATTGTTTTTAGTTACTAAAATGTTTACAAACTTTCATTTAAGCATCATTGACCTTTTTATTTTAAGTCCAGCCCCCGTTAGGCGAGATATGTGAGGATTTCTTGTTACTGAAGCAATTGTCAGTATGTATACTTCTATAGGCATTTATTGAAACTGTAAATATCTGGTTTTCAAAAGGATAGGTTAGAACTACACAATCTTTAAGACTCATAAAAACAATTTTTGAAGTATTTTACAGGCCCATCGGACTACCCAGACAGAAACATTTGGTAGCTCTGTAGCATTTTTACTAACCTCTGTCTACCGGACTAGTGTTAATTTCGAGCCCTGTAATTTACTAAAAATAATTTTTTTAGACCAGTTATTTTAGTTGTCATCTGAGTATATATTAAACAAATTTGGTGAAAATATTTTATTAGGATCATTCGGACACTGCCATGCTTCTTGGAAGGGATAACGTGAATCAGGATGCCCTAGCCAACTATGCACGTGAAGCAGCAGATTTCTCCACCAATCACCAGCTCCCACACCTTGACTTTGCCGTGAATCACTACGGACAGGCGGATCTGGCCATGTTTGACTTCACGTCTCTGTTCCAGGCAGAGAACGCCTCCAGGATTGTGGAGAGGATGGGGCGTAAACTGCTCACCATTCTGGTGGGCGACAGTCTGCTCGAGGTATAATTATTAACTATAATGTATTTTTGAGGGTCGTTTTTCATGTTTAATTGTAATGACAGAGAGAATATAATTTCCAAAATTCTTAACTTATGTTCGTGTTTTATATGTAGTTATTGCAACCAAATGATATAATTAAGAGTTTTGGGGAGAAAAATGCTTTGAATTTTTATAGGCACAACATTTTGCATGAAATTTTCTCTACTAAAAATGCTATGTATATGTCAAAAAATTAATTGATGTTGCTTCAAATGAATATTTGAGTCATTCTTAATCTTAATATATTATACTCATTCTCTGGATGGAGCAATTGTGTTTTCTTTTTCACCCCACTATGTCATAGTTATTTGTGTTTTTTTTACAATTATAAAAGTTTGACATTATTGCACTCTGATTCAGTTCAAAACCATTTTATTTGAAAGAAGAGTTTTCCTTACTCTGCCCAATACATACCCAGTCTGTGAAATGTTTATTGGGAGGCAGCATTCATTGTGGAGGCAGCATTCATTGAGGCAGTATTGTGGAGGCAGCATTCATTGAGGCAGTATTGTGGAAGCAGCATTTATTGAGGCAGTATTGGGGGCGGGGAGGACATTGATTTCAATGGATAAGTCATTGTACTGTAAAGCCTCCTTTATCTGCACCACATGGGTTTGCTGCCTGGAGATGGCATGTCTGATGTGGGTTTGCTGCCTGGAGATGGCATGTCTGATGGGAAATTTCCTTTTCATGCCCCCGTAGGGTGGCATATAGTAGGTGCACTGTCTGTCCGTTCGTCGGTACAATCGTGTCCGCTTCATAACTCTGACAATAATGGACGGATTTTCAAATAACTTCAAGGTCAAGGTCACACATCAAAATCCGTTCATCTGTACAATCGTGTCAGCTTCATAACTCTGACAATAATGGACGGATTTTCAAATAACTTTGCACAATTGCTCACAACAACAAGACGACGTGTCGCGCACAAAATCCAGGTCCGTGGCTCCAAGGTCAAGGTCACACTTAGAGGTCAAAGGTCAAAATCCATTCGTCTGTACAATCATTTCCGCTTCATAACTCTGACAATAATGGACGGATTTTCAAATAACTTCACACAATTACTCACCACAACAAGACGAGGTGTCGCGCACAAAATCCAGATCAGTGGCTCCAAGGTCAAGGTCACACATAAAGGTCAAAGGTCAAAACAAAGTGCTTTTGTGTCCGGTTAGTAACTCTGCCATTCATGGACAGATTTCCAAATAACTTGGCACAATTGCTCACCACAACTAGACGACGTGTCGCGCACAAAATCCAGGACCGTGGCTCCAAGATCAAGGTCACACTTAGAGGTCAAAGGTCAAATTGTGTCCAGTCAGTAACTCTGGCATTCCTGGACGGATATTCAAATAACTTGGCACAAGTGCTCAGCACAACCAGACGACATGTCGCGCACAAAATCCAGGTCTGTTGCTCCAAGGTCAAGGTCACACTTAGAGGTCAAAGGTCAAATCATGTCTTTTCAATAACTGGCATTTCTTGACGGATTTTGAATTAACTTGGTAAAAGTGCTCACCACAACAACATGATGTGTCGGGCACAAAATCCAGATCCGTGGCTCCAAGGTCAAGGTCATACTTAGAGGTCAAAGGTCAAATCGTGTCAGGTCAATAACTCTGGCATTCCTGGACGGATTTTCAAATTACTTGGCACAAGTGCTCACCACAATAAGACTTGTCGCGCACAAAAACCAGGTCCGTGGCTCCAAAGTCAAGGTCACACTTAGAGGTCAGTGGTTAAAATCCGTTTGTCTGTACACTCGTGTCCGCTTCATAACTCTGACAATAATTAATGGATTAATGAATAACTTCGCACAATTGCTCACCACAACAAGACGTCGTGTCACGCACATTTTTTTTTTTTTTCTTTTTTTTTTCTTTTTCCTTTTCCTTTTTTATTTTATCATTATTATTTATTTTTTTTTTTTCATTTTTTTTTTCATTTTTATTTAATTTTTCATTTTTTAAAAAGGTTTTTTATATTTATTTTCAATTTATTGATTAATTTAATTTTTTTTGAATATTTTTTTTTTTTTTTTTTTTTTTGAATATTTTTTATTTTTTATTTTTTTTTTGGAATTTTTTAAATTATTATTTAATATATCTGTTGGTTTCATATTGCTGGTTTCATATTGCTCCAAGGTCAAAGTCACACTTACAGGTCACTTCGGGGGCATTTGTCACTTACTGTGACATTTCTTGTTTCATCTCATTGCTGTCTGATGTCACGAGTCATTTCATTTCATCATAGAAGTTGCTTTATTTTGAAATTAATGTAATTTTTTTATTCGTACATTTTCCTTATTAATGTAGCCTTTCTGGCCCACTGGATCTGGATGTGCCAGAGGATTTATGGGATCATTTGATGCAGCCTGGATGATCAAGAACTTCTCGTCGGGTAAAATGACACCTCTTCAGATAATCGCGGAACGAGAAAGTATATACCAGATTCTGTCACAAACGACACCGGAGAATCTACAGAAGAATCATAACCAGTACACCATAGACCCGTCCACAAGGTATAGTTCATAACATAACCGTTCATGTTATTAGCATTGAAATTGTACTCCAAAAGTTATTCTGTTGAAAGAAGAAACAGACAATTATTATATTAATGCATGTGAGAATGCAGAATTGTAAGCTGAAGAGCCTTGTACTCCCTTGATGACGAGACACGTGCAGCCAGTTTGGGTATCGTGCCATTTGTCTGCGTCATGGTGTTCCATTGTGGCATCACTATAAAGTGGAACATTGAGCTCACAGCTACAAGTAGACACCGTCATGGTGTTCCATTGTGGCATCACTATGAAGTAGAACATTGAGCTCACAGTTACAAATAGTCACCGTCATGGTGTTCCATTGTGGCATCACTATACAGTGGAACATTGAGCTCACAGCTACAAGTAGACACCGTCATGGTGTTCCATTGTGGCATCACTATACAGTGGAACATTGAGCTCACAGTTACAAGTAGACACCGTCATGGTGTTCCATTGTGGCATCACTATGAAGTGGAACATTGAGCTCACAGTTACAAGTAGACACCGTCATGGTGTTCCATTGTGGCATCACTATGAAGTGGAACATTGAGCTCACAGTTACAAGTAGACACCGTCATGGTATTCCATTGTGGCATCACTATGAAGTGGAACATTGAGCTCACAGTTACAAGTAGACACCGTCATGGTGTTCCATTGTGGCATCACTATACAGTGGAACATTGAGCTCACAGCTACAAGTAGACACCGTCATGGTGTTCCATTGTGGCATCACTATACAGTGGAACATTGAGCTCACAGTTACAAGTTGACACCGTCATGGTGTTCCATTGTGGCATCACTATAAAGTGGAACATTGAGCTCACAGCTACAAGTAGACACCGTCATGGTGTTCCATTGTGGCATCACTATAAAGTGGAACATTGAGCTCACAGCTACAAGTAGACACCGTCATGGTGTTCCATTGTGGCATCACTATGAAGTGGAACATTGAGCTCACAGCTACAAGTAGACACCGTCATGGTATTCCATTGTGGCATCACTATGAAGTGGAACATTGAGTTCACAGCTACAAGTAGACACCGTCATGGTGTTCCATTGTGGCATCACTATGAAGTGGAACATTGAGTTCACAGCTACAAGTAGACACCGTCATGGTGTTCCATTGTGGCATCACTATGAAGTGGAACATTGAGCTCACAGCTACAAGTAGACACCGTCATGGTGTTCCATTGTGGCATCACTATGAAGTGGAACATTGAGTTCACAGCTACAAGTAGACACCGTCATGGTGTTCCATTGTGGCATCACTATGAAGTGGAACATTGAGCTCACAGTTACAAGTAGACACCGTCATGGTGTTCCATTGTGGCATCACTATGAAGTGGAACATTGAGCTCACAGCTACAAGTAGACACCGTCATGGTGTTCCATTGTGGCATCACTATGAAGTGGAACATTGAGTTCACAGCTACAAGTAGACACCGTCATGGTGTTCCATTGTGGCATCACTATGAAGTGGAACATTGAGTTCACAGCTACAAGTAGACACCGTCATGGTGTTCCATTGTGGCATCACTATGAAGTGGAACATTGAGCTCACAGCTACAAGTAGACACCGTCATGGTGTTCCATTGTGGCATCACTATGAAGTGGAACATTGAGTTCACAGCTACAAGTAGACACCGTCATGGTGTTTCATTGTGGCATCACTATAAAGTGGAACATTGAGTTCACAGCTACAAGTAGACACCGTCATGGTGTTCCATTGTGGCATCACTATGAAGTGGAACATTGAGCTCACAGCTACAAGTAGACACCGTCATGGTGTTCCATTGTGGCATCACTATGAAGTGGAACATTTAACACTCATGTAAGATCTTGTATTTGTTAATGGGCCATAAAAGCGCAATTCCTTTTGTTTTAAAAGTGTTGATGCTTTTGTTTGTAAAACTCGTCCCATCCTATATTTCAGATATACCAATCTGAAGGCGAAATGGTTGAAATCCAAACAAGTGATGCATCTGTTTGACACAGGCAACAACTCCCTCAAGGACGATATTATAGAGATGCCAGTGAAAACTGCCAAAGATGGTATGAATCTTGTTTAAAGTTACTTTATTACATTTCTATGCGTGAAAGATCTGGATTATTCAATGAAAAAAAATAATCATAATCAGTAAATATTCAGTAATAACTGACTCAAAACCAAAAAATGACTGATGTCAATATAGTGCAGAAGACATTAACGTCATTTGCCGAGAACATTCAACAAAGTGAAGTATTTGATTAAAATCATACTCAAACCTGATTTAAAATATGATAAATACCTTACATAACTGCTGGATTTGATTATAAGGAAATCCTTTGCTCGATGGTCATGTGTTTTTGTTGTTGTTTTTTTACTTACCAAAAATAGCTATTAAGTAAGTAAAGGTATCATGATATTTTTGAGTAAAAGATTTACCATGTTGAAACATTTCTGTTTTTAGCTCTACTGATCAGAGATCAGCAGAGCTTATGCCGTGGTGCGGCGTCCGTCGTCCGTCCGTCTGTCCGTCCGTCTGTCCGTCCGTCTGTCCGTCTGTCCGTCCGTCCGTTAACTTTTATTTGTAGCGACTACTCCTCTGAAACTACTGGATGGATATTCATAAAACTTTACAGAAATGTTGCCAATGAAGTCTAGTTGATCCTAGCAAAAATTCATGTTGATGTGAAATCCAAGATGGCCGCCAAAGCTAAAAATAGATTTTTTAAATTCAAGTTTGTAGCGACTACTTCTTGAAAACTATAAGTGATATTGATATGGGACTTTTTCTAAAATGATCAGCATGACATGATGTTGGTCCTTGTCGAAAATCGTTCTGATTTGACGTTAAACATGGCTGCCAGCGGCCATCTTTGTTTACATAGTGTTATATAATGAAAACTTGTAGCGACTACTCCTCTGAAACTACTTGACGGATTTTCATGAAACTTCACAGGAATGTTGCTCTTGATGTCTAAATGATCCTAGCAAAATTTCAGGTCGGCCGGAAATTCAAGATGGCCGCCACGGCTAAAAATAAATTTTCAAAATACAAGTTTGTAGCGACTACTTCTTGAAAACTATAAGTGATATTGATATGGGACTTTTTCTAAAATGATCAGCATGACATGATGTTGGTCCTTATCAAAAATCGTTTTGATTCGACGTTAAATGTGGCTGCCAGCGGCCATCTTTGTTTACATAGAGTTATATAGTAAAAACTTGTAGCGACTACTCCTCTGAAACTACTTGGCGGATTTTCATGAAACTTTACAGGAATGTTGCTCTTAATGTCTAATTGATCCTAGCAAAATTTCAGATCGGCCAGAAATTCAAGATGGCTGCCACAATTAAAAATAGATTTTTAAAAAATAAGTTTGTAGCGACTACTTCTTGAAAACTATAAGTGATATTGATATGGGACTTTTTCTAAAATGATCAGCATGACATGATGGTTATCCGAGTCGAACATTATTTTGATTCGACATTTAACATGGCTGCCAGTGGCCATCTTTGTTTACATAGAGTTATATAATGAAAACTTGTAGCGACTACTCCTCTGAAACTACTCGACGGATTTTCATGAAACTTCACAGAAATGTTGCTCTTGATGTCTAATTGATCCTAGCAAAATTTCAGGTCGGCCCGAAATTCAAGATGGCCGCCATGGCTAAAAATAGATTTTCAAAATACAAGTTTGTAGCGACTACTTCTTGAAAACTATAAGTGATATTGATATGGGACTTTTTCTAAAATGATCAGCATGACATGATGGTTATTCAAGTCGAACATTATTTTGATTCGACGTTAAACATGGCTGCCAGTGGCCATGTTTGTTTACATAGAGTTATATAATGAAAACTTGTAGCGACTACTCCTCTGAAACTACTTGACGGATTTTCATAAAACTTCACAGGAATGTTGCTCTTGATGTCTAATTGATCCTAGCAAAATTTCAGGTCGGCCGGAAATTCAAGATAGCCGCCATGGCTAAAAATAGATTTTCAAAATACAAGTTTGTAGCGACTACTTCTTGAAAACTATAAGTGATATTGATATGGGACTTTTTCTAAAATGATCAGCATGACATAATGGTTATTCAAGTCGAACAATTTTTTGATTCGACGTTAAACATGGCTGCCAGTGGCCATGTTTGTTTACATAGAGTTATATAATGAAAACTTGTAGCGACTACTCCTCTGAAACTACTTGACGGATTTTCATAAAACTTCACAGGAATGTTGCTCTTGATATCTAATTGATCCTAGCAAAATTTCAGGTTGGCCGGAAATTCAAGATGGCCACCACGGCTAAAAATAGATTTTCAAAAAACCAGTTTGTAGCGACTACTTCCTGAAATCAAAATCAATCAGTAGAGCTTCAAGGTCATTGACCTCTTGTTTATTTAATTCATACATAATTGATAAGTAAAACCCATGTAGTATTCTTTATTAAATAGAATTGTTTTATTCCACCAGATATTGTAGACTCGTACAGCCTACTACGCTGGTGTCAGAAGATTTTAAATACTGGGAAGTACCACACAATCAACGTCAATGACTTGTCTACCTCCTGGAAGAGTGGACTCGCCTTCTGTGCTCTGATATCTTCATTTAAGCCAGATGTCTTGTAAGTCGTGGCTTGTAAAGGAAAAATTTAACTTAAACAGGGTTTATTGGAACAGGTGTTCGTATGGATTTATGACTTCGGAGGAATTTGTAGATAGAGACATCCAACCATTAACATTTTTTATCACATACTTGCCTATAAATACGTTGTTTTTTAATATACGATACGACATAGACCTAGCTAGACATATCAATCAGAATTTCGTTGCTGGGCAATGAAGCTTTATCACATGGGTGAAATAAAACATGTATTTTCATATCCCTATGTCGGGCCCTCGACTTGATCAGCCCTCAAACCCTCGAGCTATCAGCCCTGGAGCTAAAGCTCTCGGGCTGATATGGCGTCTCAGGCCGGATATAGGATGTGATATGAGAATACCAATTTATTATTCTCTATGTATCAACTCTCATGTTGCAACAATATAAATTGTTACCTGATATGTATTACTTTATCTTCCTATAATAATAATAATGGTCTTCTTGCTATGTAGAAATGATAAATGTCTTAAACCAGAGTCATCTCGCAGCCTAAACCTTTTGTCTGTCTCGCCTTTTCGAAGAAAATAGAGACATAGGTGTTGCTTTTCCGGCGGTGGCGTCAACATTCAAGTTTTGCGTTTAGGTCATTTTCTCACAAACTCTATACACTAGACCTTTCAAACTTTACTTATAGTTGTATTTTGGGTGGTACATCGCAATGTGACAAAGCAAATGTGGAAGTGACCTTGACCTTCCAAGCAAAGGGCAGATAACTTAATAATTTTTAGGTTCAACTTTTGCGTTTAGGTCACTTTTTCTCAAACTGTATGCACTAGACCTTTAAAACTTTGCTTATAGTTGTATCTAGGGGGTACATCGCAACGTGACAAAGCAGATGTGGATGTGACCTTGACTCTCCAAGCAAAGGGCAGATAACCTTATAATTTTTAACTTCAACTTTAGCGTTTAGGTCACTTTTTCACAAGGCCACAAAAAATTAATTACCTGGTTCTCAGGCCACTTTTTCTGAGAAGAGATGCGGGCGGGCGCATTTATTTTTACAATTTATCAGTGTTCAACAGACACGCGGGCGATTTTTTTTTTATCCAAACTTTTAATTCCAATACATGTATTGATGCAAAATATCTCGAAATACATGTGCAATAATCAGTTGGATCAGCTCATCTCTATTGTCTATCATTACGTTATCATTTCTTCCCGACTTATGCTTCTTTCAATCACAATAAGTCCTTATATTTGTATTAGATGAACTATTGCATGTTGTTGTGAGACTTTGTCGATTAGACGCTTGAATAAATCGCCTGTTCTGTAGCACCTACTAGTTCCAAGCGTCTCAAGCGTCTGTCTCCTAGATTGGTACCCGTACGACTGCAACACTCACAAGCTAGCGAGCAGAGCGGCAGATAGTCGACCGCGCACCAGTCTACCCACAAGGGGATTCCCCTGAGGTAGTTGCATGTAAAAACCGGAACGAACTTGGATGCGGACCTTTTTTTTCGAAATTTCGGTAGCGCATTTCCAATTTTTATTTTATTACTTTTGAGATAAAATCGGCAATGAGTCACCAAAAAAAGACATGCGGGCGGGCCTGAGAACCAGGTAATTAATTTTTAATGGCCCAAACTGTATACACTAAGACCTTTCAAACTTTGCTTATAGTTGTATCTTGAGTGGTACATTGCAACGTGAGAAAGCAAATGTGGATGTGACCTTCAGGATGTGACCTTCACCATCCGAGCAAAGGGCAGATGACTTTAATTGTTATATTTACATCACTTTCTCATGAACTAGAATTATGCACTAGATGTTTTAAACCTAATTTATATCTTAATCTTTGGAAGAAAAAATATTCTATTTTGACATAGTTGTGTCCTGGGTAGTGCATCTTTTTGGACGCATGGATTTCATCTATAACCTTGACCTATTTTTTGGAGCCGATGATTTTTAGCTTAATTTTTTCGTCTGATCTTTACCAAACTTTAACAAATTGTTAATATCAATGAAAGCTTGGACAAGTTCAAAAACCGGCCAGGTCGCACCAGTAACAGCAGAGTTATGGCCCTTGATTTAGTTAAAAATGCTATATTTTGCCTCGTTAATACGATAGGGCTTTCATTTCATCTGATCTTTACCAGATGTTTTGCCTTTTAACTCAACTGATCAGAGATCAGCGGAGCTTATGCCATGGTGCGGCGTCCGTCGTCCGTCCGTCTGTCCGACAGTCTGTCTGTCCGTTAACTTTTATTTGTAGCGACTACTCCTCTGAAACTACTGGATGGATATTCATGAAACTTTACAGAAATGTTGCCCATGAAGTCTAGTTGATCCTAGCAAAAATTCATGTTGATGTGAAATCCAAGATGGCCGCCAAAGCTAAAAATAGAATTTTAAAATACAAGTTTGTAGCGACTACTTCTTGAAAACTATAAGTGATATTGATATGGGACTTTTTCTAAAATGATCAGCATGACATGATGGTTATCTGAGTCGAACATTATTTTGATTCGACGTTACACATGGCTGCCAGCGGCCATCTTTGTTTACATAGAATTATATAATGAAAACTTGTAGCGACTACTCCTCTGAAACTACTTGACGGATTTTCATGAAACTTCACAGGAATGTTGCTCTTGATGTCTAATTGATCCTAGCAAAATTTCAGGTTGGCCGGAAATTCAAGATGGCCACCATGGCTAAAAAAATATTTTCAAAATACAAGTTTGTAGCGACTACTTCTTGAAAACTATAAGTGATATTGATATTGGACTTTTTCTAAAATGATCAGCATGACATGATGTTGTTCCTTGTCAAAAATCGTTTTGATTCGATGTTAAGCATGGCTGTCAGCGGCCATCTTTTTTTACATAGAGTTATATAATGAAAACTTGTAGCGACTACTCCTCTGAAACTACTTGACGGATTTTCATGAAACTTCACAGGAATGTTGGTCTTGATGTCTTATTGATCCTAGCAAAATTTACGGTCGGCTGGAAATTCAAGATGGCCGCCACGGCTGAAAATAAATTTTCAAAAAACAAGTTTGTAGCGACTACTTCCTGAAATCAAAATCAATCAGTAGAGCTTCAAGGTCATTGACCTCTTGTTAGTTACTAAAATGTTTACAAACTTTCATTTAAGCATCATTGACCTTTTTATTTTTAAGTTCAGCCCCTGTTAGGCGAGACTAAAGAATCTTTCATGGGTAGCCGGTGAAGATAGGGAATTCCATCCCGAGGTATAAGTGTTTTTATCGGAACCGTGGCTCTGCCGAGGTTCCGATTAAAACACTTATACCAAGGGTTGGAATTCCCTATCTGAACCGAATACCCATGATAGATTCTTTTTCTTGCATATCAGAGACAAGTCTTACGTTGACGCCGCCAGCTGCTTACGTTTTGCATGTTTTCCTGCATACCGGATGTTGGCGCGCGTGAATTTTATCTCGACCCTAGGGTGAGATGGAAATATATTTAGCCGCGGTAAAATGACGGATATCCTTGTCCGGTATGCAAGAAATGTGAATCCGCGAATTTCTGCATATGTTTATCTTTCCACTGCCTAGATATTAATACAGTAAATGAATGAATGAAAGGTGTTTTTCAGCCCTTTAACAAATCACATAAACAAAAATGTTTTTATTATGAGCACCACAATTTTGCAGAGATTACAACAGCCTGAATGAGGCTGACATAGTGAAAAACAACCAGCTGGCGTTTGACACAGCACAGAAAGAGTTTGGCATCAACCCTGTGATGACGGGCGAGGACATGGCCAACTGTGACAAGCCAGACAAGCTCACCATCGCCTCGTATCTCTCGCAGTTCTATGATCTGTTTAAGAAACAGCGACCTCCTAGTGGTGAGTGTGTTTTAATGTCGAGCCTGCTTGCAGAGACTAAGTGATCACTTTTGCCTTTGGTGTAAGTGGTTTAGTGCATGTTTCACTATGAATGACGTCCTAGTTGACTTACTTAGTCTGTTTATCTTCACTTTTAAACACAGCATACATATTAACCGAACTGCATCTATATGTTCCTCTTATCGACCTTAACATGGTGAATGTGTTTTACAATTGCTGTGATCAACGTTCTCTGGAAATTTAAGTCGCGTTCAGTCACGTAAAGTCTTCACTGTAATGTGCTTTTGACCATCTTACCCTCAAAACTGAAAGGTTGCTGCCAATTTTGTTGTAGACACATAATTTATGCTCGAGCCACGCAGTTTTTTTGCCTTCACTTATGTGTCACCCTGAAACAGATATTTAATGACCACTGACAAAAAATTACAAAAAGAACATGAATTTGTGGAAATTTTACTGCTCTGCAAACACAGGAAGAGGCTTTATTCTGGCCCAGAAACCACACCGGTAAAATTTAGGGAAGCATATCAATCGACACAAATACACAAAGCAGCGATGAGTGTTATAGTTAGTAAAACACTAACATGGACATTACCACAATATACAAATTTTACTTTACAAACCAAACCATAATGAAATTCCAAAAAAATGTTGATGCCTTGCCAGACTGACAGCCAGACTTACAAACCTTGAGGAAAGTCCAAATATATTCATTTAAAACGGTTCTAAAGCGTCATCATTTTATTGTGGTAGGCACTTGAGTCTTACTTTGTTGTCAGGAGGCAACGTCTATTGTCTTCGTCTATCGGTAGTCACACTTTCATCTCTCTCAATAACTTAGGAATTAGATATTGGCTTATATTGGTGAGCCACCTGTCTTACTGATGATAACTGGTGCTCTTAATGCAAATATTGTTACCCTTGTTTGGCTTTATGTCTATATCTGTACTGCAATTATTACAGTAATGTCCCATTCCATTTAGAGTAGAAAAGACAGACTTCATTTCATCTACACTTTCCTGTTCAATGCAAGTACTTCAGACGAAACATAGCGGAATTTTAGTCTATTTTAATACTATTAATCTGAAAAATATCATTGCAATGTTTTAAGACTTTCTTCTTTGTTTTTATTCCAGATGACTACCTTAGCAGTAGCTTTGAGGATAATCGCAAACAGCGCTCCCCAAGCCATCGTCTTTCTATCCTGCAAAAAATACGATCATCGCGGGTCAGCCTTTCCAAATTGAAGAAGTCCATCAAGAAGGACAAGGACACAATAGAAGACAGTCATCGCACTTACAACAGCAACACAAATAGCAGTGTCCTTGGAAACAATAACAACTATAACCACAACAAGATTGGCAGTGTGTTTACGAAAAATGAACCGGATAGAAAGTTTGTTCCTGTAAGTACTTGAAGATGCTATGTTTATGCGCTTATTTGAAAAACAAGACGTATTATGGTATGGGGTTGTCCGTCCGTAAACAATTCGCATTCCGCATGGTAACTCCAAAGGTATGAGACCCACCCTTACAAAACATTATAGGTACATTGCCCTAGGTGAGAGGCTGAACCGTATTTTGTTTTGGGCCAGTAGGTCAAAGGTCAAGGTCACATTGACCTCGTGGTCAAGGTAACATTGACCTTGTATGGAAATATGCATTCCGCACAATAACTTCAAAACCATAACACCTACATTCATATTCATAAAACTTCATAGGTATATTGCCCAAGGTGAGAGGAGGAACCCTATCATTTTGGGGGCCAGTAGCTCAAAGGTGAAAGTCACCCTGACCGTATATAGAAATATGCACTCCACACAATAACTTCAAAACCACCTACACTCATAAAACTTCATAGGTACATTGCCATGGGTGAGTGGAGAAAACCTTTTTGTTTAGGGGCCCAGTAGGTCAAAGGTCAAGGTCACTGACCTTGTATGGAAATAGCATTCTGCACAGTAACTTCAAAACCATAAAACTTTATAGGTACATTGTCCGTGGTGAGATTAGAAACCTTCTTGCTTTTGGGGTCAGTAGGTCAAAGGCCAAGGTCACCATCACCTTATATAGAAAAATGCATGCCTTATGATAACTTCAAAATTGAAACACCTACACTCTTAAAACTTTATACATTGCCCTTGGTGAGAGGAGAAATCCTATTGTGTTTGGTCAGTAGGTCAAAGTGCAAGGTCATGGTGACCTTAAATGAAAATATGCATTATGCACAATAACTTCAAAATCATAACACCTACACATATGAAACTTCATAGCTATATTGTCATTGGTGAGAGGTGAACTCATATTATGTTTGGGTCAGTAGGTCAAAGGTCAAGGTCACCATGACCTTATATGGAAATAAGAATTCTGCATGATAACTTCAAAATCATCATACCTACACTGCTGAAATTTCATAGGTTCATCATCCTATTGCTTTTGGGGTCAGTAGTCAAATGTCAAGGTCATATTGATCTTATATGGAAATATTCCTTGTGCACAACAACTTCAAAACCACACCTACAATTATAAAACTAATACCTACACTCACGGAACTATGTAGGCACATTGTCCTTTGGTTAGTAGGTAAAGGTCAAGGTCATGTGCACATACACATTCCAAATGACAACCCCGGAAATATAATACCCACACTTATTAAACATCATAGTTACATTGCCCTTGGTGAGAGGAGAAAGCCTATTGCTTTTGGGTTCAGTAGGTCATTAAGGTCACAGACCTGATAATGACCGAATCCTGAAAGACATTTTGCATTCTTTAACTTGTAACTATTAGACCTACAATTTTGAAACTACAGACATAGTACCCGTGTTAAAACAACAACCACTATTGATTGTATGCTTAGTACGTTAAATGTCAAGGTCACTGTGACCTGATCATGGCAAATTCTTTCCTGGCTGCTATTCACAAACTATTTGACCACAATCTTGAAACTTTATACAAATAATGCTCTGGGTAAAACAACATGCCCTGTCAGTTTTTTTGTTAGAAGGTCAAAGGTCAAGGTCATATTGACCTGACACCTAGGAAATGCTTTTAAGGTAAAAACTTGTGCAAACGGGCGCATGTGTTGTAATCCTGCTAAATATTATAAATGTGTAGGATTCGTTTTTGTCTATCCCCTTACGGATCTTGACTTAGCGATCTCAATGTTGTCAGTTTGTTAGTCTGTGCGTCTGACTTTCATTTATTTATATCTTCCTTATTACAGGATTTCCCCCAAACTTCACCAGAATGTTCCTCATATGCATCTAACATCATGTGCAAAATTTCTGGTCACGGTGACTTACTTTGATGAACTACAAGTCCATGTCCATTCTCCGCTATGACATGCATATCTTGCTCCTTTCTTGCAGGATTTTTCACCAAACTCTACTAGAATTTTCATTATATGCATCCATTATCATTTACAAAATTTCAGGTCGCTGTGACCTACTTTGGACATAATATAGGTCATGTCTGGTCTCTGCTACGACTTTCGTATCTTGCTCCTTTCTTGAGGATTTTCACACAACTCTACCAGAATATTCATTATGCATCTAATATAATGCGCAAAATTTTGGGTCGCTGTGACCAAATTTCAACAAAATAAAGGTCACGTCCGGTCTCCGCTAGGACATTCATCCCCACTGTTAATGAACTTAAATATTAAGTATGTAAGGAACGAATATCTCATGCGATTGGCATTGGTCTTGGTCAAATCAAAAAAATCTGGACTACTCACCATAGGTCTCAACATGTAGGCCATGGGCTTCCAGAATTCACCTCAATTCTCGCATACTCCCCAGCAACTGAAATGTTCGAGGTGGGGAGTGGGGGTTAGTGCCAGTGTGGATGGGAGGCTGGTGCACCATAAACTGAATATTTGGATATATTGTGATTTTTTTTTAGCTCTACTGATCCGTCCGTCTGTCCGTCCATAGTACTCGATAGCAAAACACGTTAAGTACACAATAGCAATACACATTAAGTATTCGATAGCAAAACACATTAGGTACACAGAAGCATTATACATTATATTGATATGGGACTTTTTCTAACATGATCAGCATGACATGATGTTAGTCCTTGTTGAAAAATTATTTTGATTCGACATTAAACATGGTTGCCAGTGGCCATCTTTGTTTACATATAGAGTTATATATAAAAACTTGTAACGACTACTTGAAACTACTCGACAGATTTTCATGAAACTTCACAGCAATGCTGATCTAGCTTTCAGAACCTGCCAGTAGAGCTTCAAGGTCATTGACCTCTTGTTTTCCATATGTCACTTTGGTTTGTCATATTTCTTCATATCTCACTCATAATTCTGATGTCTTTACTTGTCTAGAATGGTAACGTGGAGCTGACACGATACAACAAGCTACAGATGGAACAGATCACAACCAAGTTGAACACGGGATACACTCGGGCCGATCCCGTCAAAGATATTAAGATGCGCGAGGAAATGATGCCAGTAGTCAAAGTCAGCAAGATGGCTGAATTACTTGTGTCAAAATTCAAGAGTAACTCTGATCAGCCCACTCCGACACCTATAACCAAGAGGGTGGTAAGTTGTTGTATTTCATGAGCTATCTTCCATTACCCTGGGTGAGATTATAAGAATCTTTCGTGGGTATCCGGTGAAATAGTGAATTCCAACCCTCGGTATAAGTGTTTTTATCGGAACCGAGTCTCTGCCTAGGTTCCGATTAAAACACTTATACTGAGGGTTGGAATTCCCTATCTGAACCAAATACCAATGATAGATTATTTTTCTTACATATCAGAGACATGTTGTGCGTTGACGCCGCCAGCTACTAACGTTTTGCATGTTTTCCTGCATACCGATTGTTGGTGCGCACGTGACTTTTATCTTAACCCTAGGGTGAGGTGGAAATAACTAGCCCCAGTAATACGACGGATTTCCTTGTCCGGTATGGAAGAAAATTTTCTCCAATCTAAGCTTGATTAATTAAACAATATTTATTCAAGAACTGTTGTGAACAGTATACTTATCATATAGTAAATGGACAGGATTTGAAAACAAGCTTTTGGTGATTATTTGATGAATTAATACCTAAATAATACTGTAAACTATTATTTGGGGATGTACTTATATACTCTTTAATATCAATAGCTTCATTTTCATTCACAGAAAGGCCAGCCGATGATGGTTGCAGCACAGCCAGCCAGCGAGTTCTGTTTTTTCTGTAAGAAGCGCGTGTACATCATGGAGCGGATGTGCGTTGAGAATGTCTTCTTCCATTCTCAGTGTTTCAAATGTGACTTCTGTCAATGCATACTACGCTCAAACACCTATGTTGTTGACAAAACATCATATGGTGATGGTACGTGTATTTTAGTGACTGTTTGACCCATATGTGTGGCTGACATATAAGAATGACTTGTCTGTCATCAAATCCATGTTTACTACCAATTATTTATACCTTTGTGTTGTCTTCAGTCTTTAAATGTTCTGCTGCAAATATAGTATTACAATGTAACCTTGCTATTCTGTGTCCGTCCCTTTTTGCTGTTTAATTGATAGTTCAGACATTCAATTTCTGGCTGTCTGTTGTCCATGGGTCAAGATTGATCAAGATTGATCATGCTCTATTGTTAGCCGGAGGGTGAAGCAAATCCAGGCTTATTGTTTGGTGATATCCGTCTGTCAGTCCGTCCTTCCGTCCGCCAACGCGTTGTGACGTTTTGGTTAAAGTTTTAGTTTTTTCTCAATTCTCAAAAAACTAATTGTCCGAAAGCTTTGCAACATGGCACACTTGTTCATTATCATTACACAATGTTATATGACAAGAACCATAACTCTGTCTTATGTTTTACCTGAATTATCAACCTTTTTGACTTAGGTTTTTCAGTTAAAATGTTGAATGTACAGTCATATTCCAAAAAACATTTGACCAAAACCTTTTAAACTTGGCAGACATATTCATCATCAGTCATGATTACACAAACATATGTGGCAAGCACCTTAACTCTGTTAAGCATTTTACCAGAATTATCCACTTTAGTTTTAGACTTAGAATTTCAGTTAAAATTGTGAATGTACAGGCATATTCCAAATACCAATTATCAGAAAGCTTTGCAACTAGGCACACATGTTCATCGTTGTTACACAACCATAAGTGACAAGACCATAACTCTTGTCATGCATTTTACTAGCATTTCCCCCCCTTTTCACTTTAGATGTTTTGTTTTAAATGTCATATTCCAAAAACCTATTGACAAAAACTTTGAAAATTCTTGGCATGTTCATCATCTGTGTTACAAGCACCACAACTCTCATGTCTTTAACCAAATCTTCCTCCTTTTCATTTTAGATTTTTGCAGTAAAATTTAGCAATAAGCAATCCATCATTCACACCAGTATTGATGCTACTTATATTTTACATAAATTTGTACAACATGTGTTTTAATTGGCTCAGATTTCTAGTAGAATATAATCTTTATCGACATCTCAGAATTCAGCGTGGTCAAAAGTTAAAGCTTCAATATTTGTCAATGACTAAAAGTAAAAAGACTTCGTAAGAAATACTGGACCTCTTTCTTAATAACCAAACTTTAGTACAGAACTTTGTTGTGTGTGATTAATGTCTTCTAAATAACCATTTGTTTCCAATATATATATGGTATTTTTATTTCCACAGCATTTAGATTCTTCTGTTCCCGACATGCTCATCCAACGAGTCGTTTCTCGCGTCCTGCGAGAAAGAGATTGGCGGAAGATGCACCAAAGAAGAACATTCCAGCTGAATCAGGGGACATGGGACCAACACCCACTAAAGTAGCTGTGCCATCGCGCTCTCCTAAGAAAACTCCAGGTAATCTTTAACAGATATGGGAGTTGCTCTAAATAACTTGAGGGGATGGCGTGGCCCAGTAAATAGCATGGTCGACTTGAAATCCAGAGGATTTCTTTTTTTTTATGGGATGCCGAGTTGTCCGTCGTCCGTCCGTCCGTCGTTAACTTTTGTCTCGTTAAGACAATAGGGCCTTCATTTTTCATCCGATCTTTACCAAACTTTAACAGGGTGTTAATATCAATAAAAGCTCGGATAAGTTCGAAAACCAGCCAGATCCAACCAGTAACAGCAGAGTTGTGGCCCTTGATTTAGTTCAAAATGCTATATTGCTATATTTTGCCTCGTTAAGACGATAGGGCCTTCATTTTTCATCTGATCTTCACCAAACTTTACCACATTGGTAATATCAATGACAGCTCAGACAAGTTTGAAAACCAGCCAGATCGGACCAGTAACAGCAGAGTTATGGTCCTTGATTTAGTTAAAAATGCTTTATTTTACGATGCACTCTCCAGAATAAATATTATTAAATAGGGATAAATATGAACAACACCAGTTCTATTAAATAATATAATTTGCATGTTGCATTCAAATGCATGTTTTATATGTGGAAAATATGGCCACAGCAGCTTTATATTGTCGAACCCAAGGTCGGAGTGTCTCATCCCTTATTCTTTGCCATAGCTTGCTATTGCAATCATATCTCACATCGCTTTGTGGTTGGTACCGCCTGGTACAATTGCTCTTGCTCATTATAAATGCTAGCTTACATGCTGCTTATTGCTCTTGCTGCTTATTGCTCTTGCTCATTATAAATGCTAGCTTACATGCTGCTTATTGCTCTTGCTGCTTATTGCTCTTGCTCATTATAAATGCTAGCTTACATGTAATTATTGCTCTTGCTGCTTATAAATGCTAATGCAATTCTTGCTCTTTACAATTATATTTTAAGCTCCAAAAAATTAGAGGGTACACGGGTTATGCACAATAGATACGGGCAACACCCTAATCTCTGATTATGCCATATAATTTTGAAATTGTTAAATCGATAATACTACGAATTATAATGTCAATAGACCGGACACCCTCCAGGACCAGGATGTAAAGCCGTTGGTCAAGGGAGATAATCCAGTTGTACCACCTGACCTACTAGATAAATGTGTCACAAGGATACTCTCCGAAGCCGGATGATCACCAGTGTAACCTAGTGAAGCCATGACCAAGGGAGATAATCCATTGAACACATTACTGATGAGACACTCCGAACCCTTGTCCGGTAGAATTACGTCAATGACGCGTCCTTATACAAAACCATCTTGCAATTGCATACTCTCCTGGCGAGGATGATCTTCACAGGGAAGAAGCCATGGCTAGAAATAATGCAACTGTGTTAGGCTATTTAAATGGATTAAAATAAAACTGCTGCGACTGTTTAAAATAAAAATAAAATTGTTCATTGTTCAGTCTGTTTTGCTTGACCGTATTAAGTCAAAATGTTCACTCCACTTTGAATTATGACCATTAATGATTAGGTACACAGCTATTCAGTATTGTTCCAAATGTACTTTATTATATACTTTGTTTAATGTTAAACATCACGGCACATAGTCACGGGGCCTTCTCTGGCCCTACCTTAAATAATAATTCACAGTCACTATAACGTTTCCTTCCATCGAGTCTTCTAAAAACGGCCCTCAAGTTTTGTTCGAGTCTGTGGTTTCCTGCCTCCCTTCTATTTGCGTCGTAGTGTAGGCGCCTTGTTTAAAATTAAAATAAAATTGATTGTGTCATTACACTTGTTTGTTCATTGTTCAGTACTGTTTTGCTTGACCGTATTAAGTCAAAATGTTCACTCCACTTTGAATTATGACCATTAATGATTAGGTACACACCTATTCAGTATTGTTCCAAATGTACTTTATTATATACTTTGTTTAATGTTAAACATCACGGCACATAGTCACGGGGCCTTCTCTGGCCCTACCTTAAATAATAATTCACAAAGTCACTATAACGTTTCCTTCCATCGAGTCTTCTAAAAACGGCCCTCAAGTTTTGTATGAGTCTGTGGTTTCCCGCCTTCCTTCTATTTGCGTCGTAGTGTAGGCGCCTTACATGTACGTCACTCGATCGAAGTTATTATTATGCGAGCTGAAATTGGAAAGTAACTCGCAGCATCTTTTGTTTAAACAAATTAAATCCATACAAAATTGACTAGTAAGCAATTTAAATACGGTATGTTCACTTTCGGTGACATTTACATGTGTCCATACATTGCTTCTGCACTCTTATAAAAGATAACATTCAATTCGGACTAGAACATACATTGTCCTACAATTACTATATTATGCAGTTTTTGTAAGTTTGGCACAAAATATGCCTACACTAGCCTTTAATTGACTAGAATATACATTTAACATCATGTCATACAATTAAAATATTATGCAATCTTATTAATTTGGCACAAAAGTTCATAATAATGCTTGCATCATAATGTTGAAACCTCTTTAACAGGTAACCAACATAAAGTATTATGAATACACTCATGTAAAGGGTGAGGTGGGAGGGAACAATTTAACTTTTGCCGATACAGGAAGAGGAAGTATCCCTTTCGCGCATGCGCACACAAATATTTCCTGTTATTCGTACTAATCGGTTCGACCCCAGGCATTTCAGCTACCGCGATTGTCCACGAAAATAAAACTGGCTATTTCTTAAAGAGGTGGCAATAGCCAAACTTATTTTACGATGCACTCTCCAGAATAAATATTATTAAATAGGGGTAAATATGAACAACACCAGTTCTATTAAATAATATAATTTGCATGTTGCATTCAAATGCATGTTTTATATGTGGAAAATATGGCCACAGCAGCTTTATATTGTCGAACCCAAGGTCGGAGTGTCTCATCCCTTATTCTTTGCCATAGCTTGCTATTGCAATCATATCTCACATCGCTTTGTGGTTGGTACCGCCTGGTACAATTGCTCTTGCTCATTATAAATGCTAGCTTACATGCTGCTTATTGCTCTTGCTGCTTATTGCTCTTGCTCATTATAAATGCTAGCTTACATGCTGCTTATTGCTCTTGCTGCTTATTGCTCTTGCTCATTATAAATGCTAGCTTACATGTAATTATTGCTCTTGCTGCTTATAAATGCTAATGCAATTCTTGCTCTTTACAATTATATTTTAAGCTCCAAAAAATTAGAGGGTACACGGGTTATGCACAATAGATACGGGCAACACTCTAATTATGCCATATAATTTTGAAATTGTTAAATCGATAATACTACGAATTATAATGTCGATAGACCGGACACCCTCCAGGACCAGGATGTAAAGCCGTTGGTCAAGGGAGATAATCCAGTTGTACGACCTGACTTACTAGATAAATGTGTCACAAGGATACTCTCCGAAGCCGGATGATCACCAGTGTAACCCAGTGAAGCCATGACCAAGGGAGATAATCCATTGAACACATTACTGATGAGACACTCCGAACCCTTGTCCGGTAGAATTACGCCACAGCAAATTAAAACCTAAATTTGTCCCCCAATTGTAGCGGATAAGAGACTGTCATAATGTATTCAATCCAATCTAACGAGTTTTGGGTTGGCCACAAAAGCTTTAAAAGATTTTTTAAATGAATTTAATAGCAAATCATTGCCTTCTTTAGTCAGATGTGTATGTGAACCTTTTAACCCAAAAGTAGTCGAAACATTATAGTAGCCTTAATTGTCGGATTGCTGAGGGTACTGCAATTTTCCCTCGTGATATAAACAACTAAAATCTAATATAACTTTTGTAAGCATTCGATCCCCATCTGCCCAATAATTTTATATCTTCGCTACCGACGCCTTCCATACTTAAGGTAGTAGCACTGCCAGTTCTAAATGAATGGCTCTTATATTTGCCAGCCGGCAGTCCTAAATACTTCATGACTTTTGTTAGGACTGCAGAAAATTGACCTCTTGTTAATAGGGACTTATTCGAATGGCAAAAAAGTA
The DNA here is from genome assembly GCA_037043455.1 of Cyrtodaria siliqua. Lineage (NCBI taxonomy): Eukaryota > Metazoa > Mollusca > Bivalvia > Adapedonta > Hiatellidae > Cyrtodaria > Cyrtodaria siliqua. The sequence continues at coordinate 26,038 of JAWPHD010002281.1, forward strand.
AAACATCCTGTTGAAGTCTCACATTCATATATTCATACAGTACCGTTATACAGCAACAGCTACTTTTATTGTTTTTTGGTATACGCAAAACAACTGGCCTACCACTTTGATTTGTTTTTGAAATTCGTACGGTTACAAGTATCGCTACCAAATCTTTTTCAAACTGCACGTCATGAATCATTAATGGCCTGTTTGAATCTACTTGTGTTGTGAATACCAATTCTCCGACTCGAAATAAACCGAAATACGCTAACATAAAAACTGCTCTGAAGAGTAATGTTTCATACCCCGAAAAGCAAATATACTTTAATGAATCACATATTTTTTGCAGCAGACTCCCTGTTATTGGTGCTCTTGTATCTTTTCGTTGGCATAACCGCCGAGAACCTTCGAGCAGTTTTTAGCTCTACTGGCCGAAGGCCAGCAGAGCTTATGGGATGCCGAGTTGTCCGTCGTCCGTCCGTCGTCCGTCGTCCGTCGTCTGTTGTTAACTTTTGTCTCGTTAAGACGATAGGGCCTTCATTTTTAATCAAATCTTTACCAAACTTTAACAGGTTGTTTATATCAATGAAAGCTCGGATGAGTTCGAAAACCAGCCAGATCGCCCAAGTAACAGCGGAGTTATGGCCCTTGATTTAGTTAAAAATGCTATATTTTGCCTCGTTAAGACGATAGGGCCTTCATTTTTCATCCTATCTTTACCAAACTTTACCACATTGTTAATATCAATTAAAGCTCGGACAAGTTCGAAAACCAGCCATATCGGACTAGTAACAGCGGAGTTGTGGCCCTTGATTTAGTTAAAAATGCTATATTTTGCCTTGTTAAGACGATAGGGGCTTCATTGTTCATCCGATCTTTACCAAACTTTATCAGATTGTTAATATCGATGAATGCTCGGACAAGTTTGAAAACCAGCCATATCAGAATAGTAGCCACGGAGTTATTGACCTTGATTTAGTTAAAAATGCTATATTTTGCCTCGTTAAGACGGTAGGGGCTTCATTGTTCATCCGATCTTTACCAAACTTTATCAGATTGTTAATGTCATTGAAAGCTCGGACAAGTTTGAAAACCAGCCATGTCGGACTAGTAACAGTGGAGTTATGGCCCTTGATTTAGTTAAAAATGCTATATTTTGCCTCGTTAAGACGATAGGGGCTTCATTGTTCATCCGATCTTTACCAAACTTTATCAGATTGTTAACATCAATGAAAGATTTTTTATTTATTTTTTTCTTTTATTGATTTTTTAGCTCTACTGGCCGAAGGCCAGCAGAGCTTATGGGATGCCGAGTTGTCCGTCGTCCGTCCGTCGTCCGTCGTCTGTTGTTAACTTTTGTCTCGTTAAGACGATAGGGCCTTAATTTTTCATCCGATCTTTACCAAACTTTAACATGTTGTTAATATCAATGAAAGCTCGGATGAGTTCGAAAACCAGCCAGGTCGGACAAGTAACAGCGGAGTTATGGCCCTTGATTTAGTTAAAAATGCTATATTGCTAAATGTTGCCTCGTTAAGACGATAGGGCCTTTATTTTTCATCCTATCTTTACCAAACTTTACCACATTGTTAATATCAATGAAAGCTCGGACAAGTTCCAAAACCAGCCAGATCGGACTGGTAACAGCGGAGTTGTGGCCCTTGATTTAGTTAAAAATGCTATATTGCTAAATGTTGCCTCATTAAGACGATAGGGCCTTTATTTTTCATTCTATCTTTACCAAACTTTACCACATTGTTAATATCAATGAAAGGTCGGACAAGTTCGAAAACCAGCCAGATCGGACTGGTAACAGCGGAGTTGTGGCCCTTGATTTAGTTAAAAATGCTATATTTTGCATTGTTAAGACGATAGGGGCTTCATTGTTCATCCAATCTTTACCAATCTTTATCAGATTGTTAATGTCAATGAAAGCTCAAACAAGTTTGAAAACCAGCCATATCAGACCAGTAACAGCGGAGTTATGGCCCTTGATTTAGTTAAAAAATGCTATATTTTGCCTCGTTAAGACGATAGGGGCTTCATTGTTCATCTGATCTTTACCAAACTTGATCAGATTGTTAATATCAATGAAAGCTTGGACAAGTTCGAAAACTAGCCATATCGGACTAGAAACAGCGGAGTTATGGCCCTTGATTTAGTTAAAAATGCTGTATTTTGCCTCGTTAAGACTATAGGAGCTTTATTGTTCATCCGATCTTTACCAAACTTAATCAGATTGTTAATATCAATGAAAGCTCGGACAAGTTCGAAAACCATTCTTATCGGACCAGTAACATCGGAGTTATGGCCCTTGATTTAGTTCAAAATGATATATTTTGCATCGTTAAGACGATAGGACCTTCATTTTTCATCCGATCTTTACCAAACTGTATCAGATTGTTAATGTCTATGAAAGCTTGGTCAAGTTTGAAAACCAGCCAGATCGGACCAGTAACAGCGGAGTTATGACCCTTGATTTTGTTTAATTCTCATACGATAGGCCTCATTGCACTTCTTTGCCAGACAGAAGCGAGTATGACCTTGATTTTGTTAAAATGCTATAATTTGCCTCGTATACGATAGCATATGATCTTTGACTTTAATTTTATGACTTTATTTTTATTTAGTATTATTTTTATTTCATATATTTTTTTTTTTATTTTTTTTTATTAATTTTTTTTTATTTTTTTTTTATTTTTTTTATTTTTTATTTATTTTTTTTTTTTTTTAATTTTAATTCTAATTTTTAATTATTATTATTATTGATTTTTTTTATATATATTTTTTTTTTAATATGTTTTTTTTTTAATTTCTTTTTTCCATTTTTTTTTTTTTAGCTCTATGTTGGACCAGTCGGACCAGTAACAGAGGAGTTATGGCTCTTGATTTAGTTAAAAATGCTATATTTTGCCTCGTTAATACGTAATGGCCTTCATTTTTCATCTGATCTTTACCAAACTTTACCAGATTCTTTATTTATGGCCCTTGATTTAGTTCAAAAGCTGTTTTTTGCCCGAAACTTTCAAAAATCGTAAATGGCAGTCACTCGCTTCATTGATATTATAAGAGCCATGTTAGCCAGTAGAGCGTCCACAGGCCCTCTTGGGCCTCTTGTTTAACAATGAAATTGTCTGTTGGATCGGGTACATCATTTATTTTATGATAAAAGCTAATACCGGATATATAAGTGGTTATACTAGACGGCGCATATCCAGTCTCAAAGCAATAAGATACATATAAAACAATTTGCGATTTTGGTATTGGCCATTCTTGTGGTAATTTATATAGATTACGGAATTTGGCAATAAAAGTTAACGCGTTTTTATAAACACCCTGGGTGTTGCAGCCATACTTGTAGTCACGAGCCTTCTGGCTCCTGACTTAATAGCTCCCAAAGATGGTTGGGCATTTCCTCTGGGTTTTGCTCTGCCCACGGTGCTAGTTGGTGGAATTTGTTGATCTGTAATCGAGAAAGACTGTCTGTTAGAACAATCATTTTCCCACTTATATGGATTGATTTGATCGCAATATTTAAATCTAAGCATCTTAAAGTGAATGCTCTCAGAAGAATCATCACTCTAACCGATTTTGAGGTCATTGAATTGATGATATGTACCACCGACATATTGTCACATCGAAACAAATTCTTCTTATTGCGTAATCTATCCCCCCCAAATATGTAAGGACACCAATAAAGGAAAGAACTCCAGTACTGTAATATCATCAGTAATTCCGCAATTGAACCATTCCGCGGGCCATGTAGCACATATCCATTTACCCTCAAAATATGCTCCGAATCCCAGACCAATTCCTGCCGCGCTATCTGTATACAGCTGGACATCAGCATTAGACACCCAATAATGGTCATGGAAAACTGATATACCATTAAATTGTTTGAAAAATGTTAACTACATGGCATATCGTGGCGTATCCCCTTTATTGATTCTGATATGGTGATGCGGTTTCGTAAGGCCACAAATTGAGTCAAGCCGTCTACAAAAAGGTCTACCCGGTAGGATTGCTCTACATGCAAAATTAAGTACTCCAATCAAGGTTTGCATCATTCTTAAAGTAGCTTTTTCTTTAGATAGTATTTGTTGAATTTTTTCAATAATCTCCTCTATTTTTTCTTTGGGAATACGTATAACCATTTCCTCAGAATCAGTGTGTCAATACCAAGGAAACAAATCTTTGTTTTGGGACCCTCGGTTTTATCTTCTGCGATAGGCACCCCTAAGCTTTGCATACATTTGTGAAAATGTATCATAAGACACTCACATTCGGTGGTATTTTTTTTTTTCTCCCGTCAAACAGAAAATCATCGAGGTAGTGTATAACTGTACAGACTGGTGCATTGTTTTTTATACAAAATTCCAGGAAGGTAGCAAACTTTTCAAATGTACGTCAGCTTATTAAACATCCAAAAGGCATGCACTTATCGAAATAGTATTTTCCTTCAAAATGGAAACCAAGTAGGTCAAAATCATCTGGGTTAACAGGTAACAATCGAAAAGCGGATTTTACATCTGATTTTCCTAGTAAACACCCCTTCCCCAATTCTTGGACCATGTGGACTGCCTCATCAAAATTTGTGTATTGGACAGTGGATAATTTTGGATCGATATAGTCATTCACTGAATATCCCCGTGGGTATGACAGATGATGTATTAATCTAAATTCCCCTTCGACCTTTTTAGGAACTAAACCAATGGGTGATATTCTCAAATTATGTATTGGTCTTGTGTTAAAAGGACCTGCAACCCTGCCCTCTGAAACTTCTTTATCAATTTTCTTTTTAACAACACTGGGATTAAGATTTGCAGATTTTAAATTGTTTATATATTGATTTTGCCATATCTTCTGGCATATTTGGGCTGGGACATGTATAGCTATATCGTCCCCTCCACACTTCAGTGGCTGCATATCGGACATGCCAAAATCTGTATCAGGCTCACCGAGCTGTGTTTCGCTATTGGTGTCGCGTGTATTTATTCCCATGGGTAATATCCCGGAGGATTTTAATACCTTGTCAAAATCCACGAAATTATTTGTGGACCTCTTACCCTTCGAACCCGATTTCCTCGTATTCGAAATCCGGGACCGGCCTGGTCGCTGTTCGTCCTTTCTTTTTGGGCACTTCTGGCTTTGTCGTGGTGCTCCTCGTTTGCCTACGCTTGGCTCTAGCATCCTGCCTTGGTTTGCCACGTCGAGACATAATGATTATGTTGTTATAGAGACGATTAAGGTCGATAACGATAGCGAAAGTAAATTAAGAACAATTTAACTTTTGCCGATACAGGAAGAGGAAATATCCCTTTCGCGCATGCGCACACGAATATTTCCTATTATTCGTACTAATCAGTTCGACCCCAGGCATTTCAGCTACCGCGATCGTCCACGAAAATAAAACTGGCTATTTCTTAAAGAGGTGGCAATAGCCAAACTTATGTTAGTTTACAGAAACGTTACGTCCAAACATCAATTTGAAATTGTTAAAAAAAAACTGGATACAGCTGTATATTTTCTTCGTTTGGTTTTGAGAGATGGGCATACAATGTAAGTTGACATAATTTGTTTGTATTAAGTTCAATTTATCGAGATGTGTGTGTATTAAATACATACAAATCCATGCCAGATAAGAAATACAATATTTCTAGCGGGTTTTTATTGTGCGAGATCAAAATTTAGTTTTTGGGTCTTGAAACACGGTGTAGACCGCATGCATTTTGTTGACAACATGGTGTCGACTTCATCATTTTCTGTCTGTTTTAAAGGGGTTGATGCACTATTTTCACGATTTATATTAAGGGGCTCTGTAAAATTTGAAAAAAGCTGAAAGAATTATCAAAATACCATGAAAAATAAAGAAGATATGACAAGTTCAAAATTTGAAAAGAAACATAAATGGGCGGCCATCCTTGAACGATGACGTCATCGCGCCTTTTTACCATATATGGAATATTGACAAAATGTCTTTTAAAGCAAAGTAAATCACTGCAAATTGATTAAAAATAAATATACAGTTGTAAAATGTATAAACTGGAGTATTAGTTTTCATTTGCTGTGATTCTTTTTTCTTTAAAAGACATTTTGTCAATATACCATAGATGGCAAAAAAGCGCGATGACGTCATCGTTCAAAGATGGCTGCCTCTATTTATGTTTCTTTTCAAATTTCAATAGGTCATATCTGCTTTATTTTTCATGGCATTTTGATAATTATTTCAGCTTTTTTGAAGGTTTTCAGAGCCCTTTAAAAAAAACTTGTTTGAAAATATTGCATCAACCCCTTTAACACTTTCAAATTTAGACACTGTGTAGTGTGTAATGTATGTGCTTCATGGGAATGTTATTGTCTGTTTAAGTGATCGTCTTATTTTACCAACAAATGGAAATATACGATTTAAAAATAAATGAACAATTATATTTAACATAAACCTCTTTTATTTACCTTGTATTTCAGGGACTGATTTCAAATGAGGGCGAGGCGAAAGTTATGAATATTCAAGTGAAAAGCTCACTTTTTCAGTTGTAATCTTTTTATTGCAAGTTGCGCCCCTAACCCCACTCTCAGCATTTCCTAAAACATAAGTATGTACAAAAATGCAAATGTAAAGAAAATACGATGATATTTTTCGTTTATGTCAACTTAAATATCGTTGTCCCCACTCCTCCGACTCCTTTTATCTTAAATTTAAATATCTCTCGCTCTCTCTCTCTCTCTCTCTCTCTCTCTCTCTCTCTCTCTCTCTCTCTCAAATATAATATAAAATGCCAGACCTGATTTCATTTGGTGGAACTATTGACAGTTGTGTTGAAGTAACGCTATGCGGAACAACAAAGTTTATCAAAGCATCGGATGGATCGAAGGAACCATTCATTCTCACTGCTACCAGTCACCAAGCTTCCAAGATGTTTTTGACCACTCATGAATATTAACCACTTCCCACAATGTTTTACTGCAGGGCTGTATTTCAGAGCTGACGTATTTTCGTTGAACAGAATCTGCATACATCCAGTTAATGACAATGCTCAGAAGAGGCTTTATTTTCTGTAACAATTATGTTTGGTTATTTTTGATAGAAAGCGTATTTTTTGTAACGTTATATGTGTGTAAACTTAGACGTTCATTTATAAACAATTGCATCCAGACGAAGCACATATGTTTAACACTACACCGTGTCTAAATTTGAAAGCTACACCGTGTTAAAATAGGCAGGTCGACACCGTGTTGTCAACAAAACGCATGCGCTCTATACCGTGTACTTGGTGTTAATACATGCGCTCTATACCGTGTACTTGATGTTAATACATGCGCCCTATACCGTGTACTTGGTGTTAATACATGCGCCCTATACCGTGTACTTGGTGTTAATACATGCGCCCTATATCGTGTACTTGGTGTTTATACATGCGCTCTACACCGTGTATTTGGTGTTAATACATGCGCTCTACACCGTGTACTTGGTGTTAATACATGCGCCCTATACCGTGTACTTGGTGTTAATACATGCGCTCTACACCGTGTACTTGGTGTTAATACATGCGCTCTATACCGTGTACTTGGTGTTAATACATGCGCTCTATACCTTGTACTTGGTGTTAATACATTCGCCCTATACCGTGTACTTGGTGTTAATACATGCGCCCTATACCGTGTACTTGGTGTTAATACATGCGCTCTACACCGTGTACTTGGTGTTAATACATGCGCCCTATACCGTGTACTACTTGGTGTTAATACATGCGCTCTATACCGTGTACTTGGTGTTAATACATGCGCCCTATACCGTGTACTACTTGGTGTTAATACATGCGCTCTATACCGTGTACTTGGTGTTAATACATGCGCTCTACACCGTGTACTTGGTGTTAATACATGCGCTCTATACCGATTACTTGGTGTTAATACATGCGATCTACACCGTGTACTTGGTGTTAATACATGCGCTCTACACCGTGTACTTGGTGTTAATACATGCGCTCTACACCGTGTACTTGGTGTTAATACATGCGCACTACATCGTGTACTTGGTGTTATTTTCAAATGCATAATACGCTTCAGTTGCATGTTTTTCAGAGCAGTAGACTATTCCATTGTAAAACATCCTTGTCATATCTACACTGTGTTAAAAAAACTTGAAACCGTGTTTCGTACTCAGCAGTGTTAAAGGGGACAGACAGACAGACAGACAGACAGACAGACAGACAGACAGACAGACAGACAGACAGACAGACAGACAGGGTTAGGGATAGATAGATAGATAGATAGATAGATAGATAGATAGATAGATAGATAGATAGATAGATAGATAGATAGATAGATAGATAGATAGATAGATAGATAGATAGATAGATAGATAGATAGATAGATAGATAGATAGATAGATAGATAGATAGATAGATAGATAGATAGATAGATAGATAGATAGATAGATGCCTGATTATTACGTGGAAATGTTACATTTTACAATTTGACATGTTTTACATTAATTCACAGACAAATCAACAGTCATATGTTATTAATCCTAAGTTTTAAATATAAATTAACGTCCTTTAGAACTCTGCATCAGATTGCTATATGAATCAACGACTTGGCGAAAACTAATCATTTCGTATTCACAATAAAGAATGCTATGCGATATCATACCCCAAATCGGTGTAATCCTTTGTCTTTCTAAGAGAATATTGAGGATTTTGACATACTGATAATTTGTTTGTGAAAGAAATCCACTTCCATGTGATTTTGAAAGATGCACTTTTTTTGGGAACATTGTATACAAATATTTGTACACACCCCAAGTAGGCTTTTTAGCCAGTTATATATTGCATGATATGATGATTCTGCTGGGCCACCTGCGAGGTACACTCTATACTAGCGACATACAGAATACAACTACCTAACGAAATCCGTTAAAATCTGTCTAATCATATCCCGATTGAAGGTATGGTGGCCAAGCAAATTCATCATGTCATGCAATATATAACTGGCTGAAAAGCCTACTTGGGGTGTGTGTGGTAGATAGTTGCAACAAACCTGCTGGATACCCACTATACTGGCGACATATTGAATACTAATACCTAACGAAATCTGTTGAAATCGGTTCAATCATATCCCGATTGAAGGTATGGTGGCCCAGCAAATTCATCATATCATGCAATATAACTGGCTGAAGAGTCTACTAGGGCTGTGTGAGATGGGTATTTCCAACAAACCTGCGGGGTACACACGATACTAGTAACATACAGAATACCTGTACCTAGGAAGAAATTGGTACGATCATATCTCGATTGAACGTTTTGTGGTCCAGCAAAATCATCATATATTACAGCATATGAGAGGCTGAAAAGCCTACTTGTGGTGCGGGGATAGTTAATTCCGACTTTGCCTGACATTCCGATCATATAGACGTACATAACAAAGGGAAATAACTCTATTTTGAATGAAGACAGAGTTACGATTTTTGCGCTCTGCTCTTCCTCTTATTGGCCTCTATCGTTATGTGAAGTTTTATGCAGTCCCATAAGTACTTTCGAAGTTATGCTCAGGACAAGAAATATAAGTATAAAGTAACAAAGGGAACTAATCTAGATTGAATGAAGACATAGTTACGGTTCTTGCGCTCTGCACTTCCTCTAAATGTCGTTTACCATTGTGTGAAGTTTCATGCAGTCCCATAAGTACTTTAGAAGTTATGCTCTGGACAAGAATTATAAGTATAAAGTAATAAAGGGAACTAATCTAGATTGAATGAAGACAAAGTTACGGTCCTTGCACTCTGCACTTCCTCTAAGTGTCCAGTGTGTGAAGTTTCAATGCAGACCCATAAGCAGTTTCAACGTTATGCTCCGGACAAGAAAGTGTGACGGACGGACGGACCGACGGACGGAAGGACAGAGGTACAGAGGGACGGACGGACATTTTTCGGGGAGTCTAAAAAAGGGGCGAACTAGTAATGACTTTAACGTAGTTGTGCTAATACAACATTAAATCATAGGGTACGAAACATCCCAGGGTACGAAACGTCCAAGGTACGAAACGAAGATGCACTCTTTAAAACGTATACGTATATACATGCATATATAAAATAGACGTACGTACGTACGAACGTACATGTGAGCTTGCAGGGGCACACTCTATATATACTCATAATATATACCGATCGGGAACGTAGTCATGCTAATATTATGTCTAGTGAATCTCACATCATATACTACAAGTGCATTCTCGCCCTCGATCGATACTATTGTTTGGGGCGCTTGTTTCAGCCAAAGTTTTTTTGGACTTTTAAGATAAAATTAATCTACTACCAAAATAAGTTGTATATCAGTGAAACAGACACGTTTAATGGTAAATAAATAAATTCTGCTGCATGAACAATTTGAAAAATATTTTTTGTTTTAGAAATGTTATCCAAATATGGATTTAAATTGTTGGATATCAGTAAATTAAGATACCCTGGAAGTTTTATAGCAAAATATGAAGGATTACTGAAGTTATGTGAAATTTCGTAGTTTTCTGCTGTCCCACCAACAAGGAATTTACATAGAAATAGCCCCATCAAAATATCTTTTAGGCTGTAAAATATTTATTTCTCAACCGATTTTCAAAAGTAAGGTAGTTTTATTTACCACTAAAAATGCCAGTTCTAATGATAAATAACTGATTTACGTATTATTTAATTGCTCAAGTTACTACAGAAAACCCTTTGGCTGAAACAAGAGCCCCAAACAATAGTATCATCTCTCGTGTTTGGCGCTTGGAATTATGGGGGGAAAAGTAGTCCGGTCAAACATGGCGGCCCCCATCACGCAGGACACGCCAGTGAAGACGATATTCAACAAAGACAATCCTTGTACGTATGGAAGAATCGTGTGAAGAATTTGTTATGGTGCATGATTTTGACTTCAAAAATAAAAATAACAATAACGATGATTATATTGACACAGGAAATAATTTAATTAGAACGCGTTATGTTTCAGTAGTGCATGTGCACACCGAATTACTGCACCGTGGATGAAGTCCTGAAAAATCAGGAGGGCACCTGCCGAATATCAGTGATGAATTTGAAAAATTCGATATGACGTCAGTATGCTACAAGTGTGAGATGAACTTCCGGCGGCTATCTTCTTTGCGGGATGAACCGTTTCACTTTGCACGTAATGAAATCAGTTTTCGTCCGATTATTTTACTTACCACCAGACTAAATGTGTTTGCATTAAACTGATTCATATTGCATCATACTGATTTACTTTGTTGTGTATCACTTCACATTTTTCGATGAATAGTTTAAGTTTTCATCGTACCGACTTGTATTTCATTGTATTGCATTAGTTTTTTTGTCAAATGGTTTGTCATTGTACTGAATGATTTCTATTTGCGGCGTATGGTTTGACATTTTACACCGTATCATTTCACTTCGAATTTTGTAACGAATTAACAGAGTTTACACGTCGCATTGAATCAATATGTACGTCATCAAATGTTGAATTAAACGGCCTGTAAATGAATGGTTTGTAAATATCCACATTTTGATGGTTATGGCTTCCCATAGAATTCACCAAACATTCTTCAAACTATTCTTAGACTTGAGCTCAAGTACTGAAGATTCATTCATAAATATTCCCATGACATTCAAAGATAAATAATCCTAAGAAGTTGCTATTTATTAGTATGCATCGTATTTATACATAGCAGCTTGTTATGAACGTTTATTACATTTCTATGCGTGAAAGATCGGGATTTCGAATTCTCAGTGCAAGAATATTCATAATCGCTAAATATTAATGACTAACTCAGAACACGTTGCTAACTTAGAACACAATAATAACTAACGTTGCGACGTTGAGTCGTGACGTCAACAAAGTGTTGCTGACGTCGACGTCATCCGCCGATAACGTTCAATAAAGCGAATATTTGTTTGCAAAAACGTAATTTAAAATGAAATAAATAGATTATTTAACTGCTGGGATCGATTATTGGGTAATCCTTCACTTGATGGTAGACGTGCTTTGTTTTTTCACTCACTCGCGTGCGCTCGTTCGTAAAAAGAACCACACGTCTACCACTCGTGAAGGATTTCCCTATAATCCAGCCCAGCAGTTAAATAATCTCTATTTATTCTGTAAACTTGTATACTTGAGCTTACGTCTAAGATGCATGACGTCATTGTGTTAAAAAACAATAATACGTTAGTTATTGGCGACGTCAACGCACAAAATGTTAATGATATACGCCAGAAAAAGATTCCATCATGAGTTTATCCATGTGAGATAGGTAAATTTCACCCTCGGGATCAGCATTGCAACCAGGAACTCGGCAGAAACTCGTCCCTGGTTACAATTCTGACCCTCGGATTCTTATAATTACACGCATCATAATATTGGAGCCTGTGCAATGGAAACCAATGATCTGAGCAAAACATAGCGGATTTAACACGTCAAAACCCCATGGTGGGTGGACATAAATCAGTAAGTTGATTTATATATCCCCTTTTAAAACTGTTTTCGAAGCCGAATGTGTTTATGAATAAATGTGAATTGAATGCATACAGTAGAAAACGTCCGTATGCCCAAATCAACGGGAAATCTGGGTTGAATCTACGGTACTTGACGAACTCCTCGCGAAATCAATAAACGCTTCATCATGTTCATGTTCAAACATTTTAAGAATAAATCGAGTCTTCTCTTCCAGAAGTTAAGTTCCATAATTCATTCATATTTTATAAATAGGTCATTGTACGGCACTTATTTGTTTCACAACATTTGAGCGGAAATACTGTACATGTGTAAGAGGAGATAAGTACGCGTGTTAAGAGCAATATTTTGAAAAATCTGTACGGGTGCTAAAATATAGAATGGAATAAGTTTTACAAAGAATATGTTTTACAAACAAATGTCTAAGAATGTGTTTTGCAAACAAGATGTAAAGCAAAATTTAGATTAAGAATTTTATTTCTGTAAATAATGTATGGTTCTGTAGAAAGTGCAAATGTATTGCAATGAACTCCGTGTTAAGTTCCCGCATAATTTATGTCAACAACAATTTTTTTGAGAAAAATCAGCAACTGTTAAATTATCTGTTGAAGTATGTATATTGTTTAACGTCATTTTAAACTATCGTTCAAGCTTGCGTGCGTGCGTGCATGTGTTTTTTGTGTATTTCCACCATAAGCCACCAGAGAATCCCTGTATAGCTAGGTACATTACAGTTTGGACTTGTCTAGATGTTATGTGTAGAAATGTCTGTAGTGTTGAATCTGCGTAGTTTCTCTTGCAGACATGATGTGTTGTGTCGCAACCGCTCTGTGTAGTTGTCGCTGGGGCGGTAAGTGTTGCCGGCTGGTGTTGTGGAGCCTACATCCGCTAGGGCCGAGAGTTCTATTATTGGGGACCACATCCGCCTCTTCAACCTGCGTCCTCGGCGAGCCTTAAGTTTAAAGTGTGCGTAGGCACGCAGGTTGCTGACTCCCTTGCTCTGTGTACTGCGCCAGTCTTCCCCACTTCAATTCCGTTCAGTTGATGAGTCGCCGACCACACATGTCCACCTAATTATTGTGAAAGATTGCTATTGTATAACTGTATGTTGTTGTGATAAAATATTGAAGAATTCTTTAATTGAACCCATAACTACAATCTCTCAATATGTAGAAAGTAATATGAATAATAATAATAATAACAATAAAGACTTTATTTAACGAGAGAACTCATTTGAAACTAGTCAATCTACCATGAGGCCCTCAACAATACAATATAATCAATATTTACAAGTAAAAATGCATTTTAAGTGGTATATTCAGTAAATGGAAATATGTTTAAATAGAACTGCAAGACTTAGTCATTTACTAATATATCGGATTGTGAATCCACTGTAAATACAGTGTTTATCGGATGGTGAATCCACTTTCAATACAATGTTTTGAATTGATTTACAGATTGGGCATTTTGTATATGGTGGGGGAGAGAGTTCCACACTTTAGAGCCTGAATGAGCAAATGACTTTCTGAATAACTCACTATTGGGTCTGGGTGAATATAGTTGTAGATTTGATGATGATCTTAAATTCCGCATATGGACATTTGAAGTTAGAGTAAATGCGTCTTTAAGATAAGCAGAGGTCTGATCATTAACTGTTTTAAACATAATGATTGCTTTTTTGACATATAACTCTTTCGGGAAATGTCATCCAACTGAGTTCGGTAAAAAGCTCAACGGAAGAAGTTTCGAAATCTTTATCTAGGATAAGTCTTGCAGCTCTTTTTTGGAACCTTACAAGTTTATCTTCGAGAGAAGTATTACAATTTCCCCATATCACACAACAGTAATCAAGATGGGGTAAAATATAAGAATTGACAAATAATTTGCTCATATGAATAGAAAGGTAAATCTTTATGCGAGATAACAGGTATAACAATGAATTACATTTTTTCAGAACTTTATCAATTTGGGTATTCCAAGAGAGGGTATTGTCAATTGTAACACCGAGTATTTTTTCTTCGTAACTACAATTAATAGTTTCATTTTTGAACTGAATAGATGAGCCAATATCTTAAATATTATGTATTTTGTTCTTAGGGACCAGGCAATATTTACTGGGGGTTGGGAACGGTGTAAAATGGCATGGGACAGGTATATTTTTGTCGCGACAAAACATGGGACGATACTTTTTTTTCCGCTAGCTTGTCGTGGGACGTACACTTTTTTTAAAGTCACATTCTTTCCCCCCAATTTTTTTTTAAACAATTACACATATTGAAGCAGTGATCTTAGACCATAAAAGGCCCCCTAACTAAAAATATAGGCTTCTGGCAACTGTTTGCTGCAACTTTGCGCACAGCACAGCTGCGGCAGACAAGTTTGCGGCGAATTTGCGGTACACTTTTAGCATGCAAGTGAATTATGCAGCAAATAAATATGTAAATGAGGTTCTAATGATGTTCACCGCAACTTTGCCGCAGACCTCATTTGCATAGTAAAAGTGTGCGGCAACTTCTCAGCACACTTCATATGCATAACACTTTCAGCTGTAATCTTTTGGCGATGTTTGCTCCTACTTTTCTTCAGACATCATTTACATAGTAAAAAACTTTGCAGCAAACTTCATTTGCATATTATTTTTCTCTGGTGATGTTTTTCAAAATAAATAATTGACTGAAATTATGAAATAGAACAATGGTGCACCGTTTGTAAAAGAAATAAAATATTTAGCTCGAAAACATTTTGTTTTTTAAACTATTTAACATGGACTGCACCATATTTAAATCAAATGACACGATTTAAATTAAATGACATTATTTAAATAAATCGACACTGTTTAAATAAATGCTTTCGATTTAAAGTATATCCTTACGATTTAGATTATATCCTCACGATATAAATATATCCATACGACTTAACTACATGGTTTTGATTTAAATAATTGTTTGTGAATTCTAAATAAATGGACCTTCGTTTTACTAAATGTGCAATAATTTAATTAAATTCACTATATTTAAATAAATCGACACAATTTAAATAAACTGACACTATTTAAATAAATCCTCTCAAAATTAAAATCTGTCATTTGTGCATTACTCTCATTTTCATGGAGATGTCGAGCGCTGTCATTTCTGCATTACTTTCATTTTTATGGAGATGTCGAGCGCTGTCATTCCTGCATTACTCCCTTTTTAATGGAGATTTCGAGCGCCGTCATTCCTGCATTACTCCAAGTTTTCATGGAGATGTCGAGCACTGTCATTTCTGCATTACTCGCATTTTCATGGAGATGTTGAGTGCTGTCATTCCACATTACTTCCATTTTAATGGAGATGTCGAGTGCTGTCATTCAAACATTACTCCTATTTGCATGGTGATGCCGAGTGCTGTCATTCCTATATTACTCCCATTTGCATGGAGATGTCGAGCAATGTCATTTCTGCATTACTCCCATTTTCACAAAGATGTCGAACGCTGTCATTTTTGCATTACTCCCATTTTCATGGAGATGTCGAGCACTGTCATTTCTGCATTACTCCCATTTTCATGAAGATGTCGAACATTGTCATTTTTGCATTACTCCTATTTTCATGGGGATTTAGAGCACTGTCATTTCTGCATTACTCCCATTTTCATGGAGATGTCGAACGCTGTCATTCCGTATAACTCTCATTTTCATGGAGATGTTGAGCACTGTCATTTCTGCATTACTCTCATTTTCATGGAGATGTTGAGCACTGTCATTTCTGAAATAATCCCATTTTTAGGAAGATGTCGAACGCTGTCATTTTTGCATTACTTTCATTTTCATGGAGATGTCGAGCGCTGTCATTTCTGCATTACTCTCATTATTTATGGAGATTCGTGTGCTGTCATTTCTGCATTACTCCCATTTTCATGGAGATGTTGAGCACTGTTATAACTGCAATACTCCCATTTTTATGAAGATGTCGAACGCTGTCTTTTGTGCTTTACTCCCATTTTCATGGAAATGCCGAGCGCTGTCATTTCTGCATTACTCTCATTTACATGGAGATGTCGTGAGCTGTCATTTCTGCATTACTCCCATTTTCATGGAGATGTTGAGCACTGTCATTTCTGCAATACTCCCATTTTTATGAAGATGACAAACGCTGTCATTTTTGCATTACTCCCATTTTCATGGTGATGTCGAGCGCTGTCATTTCTGCATTACTCCCATTTTCATGGAGATGTCGTGTGCTGTCATTTCTGCATTACTCCCATTTTCATAGAGATGTCGTGAGCTGTCATTTCTGCATTACTCCCATGTTCATGGAGATGTCGTGAGCTGTCATTTCTGCATTACTCCCATGTTCATGGAGATGTCGTGAGCTGTCATTTCTGCATTACTCCCATGTTCATGGAGATGTCGTGAGCTGTCATTTCTGCATTACTCCCATTTTTATCCACATGTCACTAAATGTAGCAGTCCAATAGGCAACACCAGACCCCAGACAAACCAACAAACGTATATATACACACATCTACCTATTGAGGTCATACTGACCATATTATTTTGCACTTGGGAAACAATTTTAATTGTTCTGGCTTTAAATGTTGGAGTTATCATGGTGTTTGGTATTTAAAAATGTTCTTCCAATGTACACAATTAAATAATTTTTTAAAAATAAGGTTCCACGAAAAATATTACACTTGGCTAACTTACTTGTTCAAGTGGTACGTCCTTTGACATAAAATGCAAAGTAGATGGAAATATTAAATTATGTATGAAGTCTAAGTTTTGCGATGCTGATTTGGCTAACAGAGTCTTCAGATACAGCAGATCAGAATGGAAATGTTTGTCGTGATGTTCTGTGAATAAACAAACGGCAAATCTGAATTTAAAAGGTTGTGGTGATGTTATGGCGTGCAATAAAAAAATAATCGGATAGTTAAAATTTGTCGCGAACAAAAAAACATGCAAGTAAGTTTGTGGTGATGTTATGGTGAACGTTCCAAATAAATAAATATTTCTGACGAAAGCTTTTTGGCGACTTCGCGGCAAATTCGCCAAAGATTACCATAATGCTTGCGGCAACATCACCGCTAGTGTCGAACATTGGCGAACAATTAAGAATTGTTATGGTGAACAAAATTGTTCGATGCAAGGTTGCAGCAAGCCTCATTTGGTAAGGAGGGTGCTTATGGACCAGGCAATATTTATCTGGCCATTGGGAATGGTGCAAAATGGCATGGGACAGGTACTTTTTTTGTCGCGATAAACCATGGGACGATACCTTTTTTTTTTGTTTGCTTGCCATGGGACGTACTTTTTTTTTTGTATAACATTTTTATTTGCACCGGTCCCAACCCCCCGATAAATATTGCCTGGTCCCTTAGATGAGAGATACATTATTTTTGTTTTTGATGCATTGATAGACATGCAATTAGTATCGCACCAGGCGTTGACGTTGATAAGGTCATTATTGAGTGAAATTGCAGCGTCAACAAGAGATGAATTTGAAGTTGAAAGCGTTGTATCGTCTGCAAACATATCCGTGACTGTTTTCCATAGATAATGGCAGGTCATTGATGTAGATTAAAAATAATAAGGGACCTAATACAGATCCTTGGGGTACAACCGATACAATGGGTGAAGATTCTGAAGTTATACCAGAAACCTGAACTTGTTGGTGTCTGTTATTCAGATATGATGAAAACTAAGAAAGTGCAGAACTATCTATTTTGAAATTTTTTAACTTTTGCAGCAATATAGTATGATCAGCTAAACCAAACGCCTTTGACAGATCAAGAAATATAGTACCAACAATTTCATTGTTGCCATGGCTGTAATCCAATCATCTAATATTCGTATAAGGGCAGTTTGACACGAGTGATTTGCTCTAAGCCATATTGTTGTGAATAAAACAACCTATTTTCTTCAAGATGCCGTCTCAAATGTATACTAACATGACGTTTAAATATACATTTTACAGGTGCACTACATCTGTAGTTTTGACCCCGATCGTACACCATAGTCACCCATGCAGGCTGTATAACTGCATCCAACTGCATCTCGTTCATACGGCACATATCTTGGTCCACAGCACTTTCAGGGTGACAAGTCCAGCAGTGCTGTGGTGCCTTCTCACCGACGTCCACGGGTTGGTGTCCCCAGAGAAGAGTTCAATCATATGCCGGCGATGTCTATCTACATATATATATATGTAGCGTTCTGCGGGTGTGTGCGGGGAGGGATTGGGAGCGGAAAGGGGATTCTTGTAAGAAGATAACATTAACGAATACAAGATAACAGTAGTTAATAGTATTTCACATAACAAATAACAAAATAGTTAGTATAACAGAAATAACCCTTACCCTATGAAGTGCTCTCGTGATATATTCCGATACACGAGACTTCCGGTCTACGTACCCGTATGACAAAAGAGTCTAAGGGGAAAAATCTTACCAAAACACACAACCAACTCAGTGGCGCCGGGAAGGTTTGAACCAGCTTCATTCGGATTTCAAATTCATCACACTATCCACTAGGCAGCGCTGTTACTTGTATTCTATTTGATCTGCTTATATACTCTCCGTGTATCTTCTTTGTGAGGAAGCTTATTATTTATGTCTTGATCTCTTTCTCTTATGAACTGCGGCGTTGATTGATTGCTTGAACGTCTACCTCGCATGCGTGAGGTTGTGGGTTTATGAAAGACTTCTAGCAGCTTTTTTGCTTTACGTTCAGCATAGAAAGGACAGTACTAGGATTGGTCGGCCGTACTAGGATTGGTCGGCCGGTGTCAGTATACTGTGACTGCGTGGTGTTCCATGGCACGTGTCTACGGCGTGGTATTCCAGTGTGGCAGCACTATAAAGTTGGGCATTGGGTAGACACAGTCGTGATATGACTGAACTACATGTAGTGTTGAAAGCGACCTTTAATCCCAATGACATATAGGCACATACTTTCTCTCATGACAACCTTTCAGTGTTCGTTGAATAAGTAGCGAGTAAAAATGAAAAAGGGGTGTTGCACTTGATGGCGGATCCAGGATTTCATGTTAGTGGGCATAAGTTTTTGAAAAATGTGTTGACAAGCAAAATAACAAATAAAATGTATGTCATTTTTAGTGGGGTGTAATCATCCTTTTTGGTAAACAAGCAGAAAACCCCTCCAAATTACAACTTATTTTGCCATTTTTAGAGGGAGGGGGAGCGGGGCGGGGGCAGAGGCAGCGAAGGCCTTTTAATACAAGTGTAAACATATTTGGCCAAGTTGTAGTCGGAGAGCGCGCGCGCCGGCTCCGCTCCGCCCCGCCCCCGTGGATCGGCACATGGATAGAGGATAATATATACATGTATAATATCGAGACATTATTAAACGTGTATAACATGATGTCGATAGTTTTCTTAAATTTTCTAAGATTTGAATATATTTGAATGAATGCAATTATGCTAGATTGAAAAACAATGGTTCATTATAATCTTGGACTAAAGTAACGAGACTACATGGTTACATTACTTAAAGGAACACAATTGCAATCTTGTTTTCTTAAAAACTCACGGCGTCCCGTTAGTTTTCCTCTTAACTTGCATTTGTTCAATCATTAATATTAATTATTATTATTGCAAATTTATTGCAAATTATTTTACTAACTTTTTATAATATTGCACCAGTGATATATTTAAAAATGTGGTAAAATATAGCGAAGAAAGTTCAAATCTCAATTTTTTATTTAATTATATGCAAGCAGTTTTAAAGTCAAAATGACCCAGGATAGGTAATTCGAGGAGCAAATGTTAATGTCTGAAAGTCCAGACTCTATTGTATCCATCTCGGGGTAGATATCCGAAAGGCTCAACCGAGTTTGTTGGTAGAGGGGCTATAAACCTTAGAACTACACACACACATACACTTTTAATGTTTGAATAAAACTCAAGATTGCCATGTGTCCCTTTAAAGGGTTAATTAAGAGTTACGTTCTTTATAAGTACGAATAAGGCCAGGGCGTAGCTAAATGTACGCATAGTGCGCAGCAAAAATAAGACAATTCAGGAGTCGTCAAAGCAGGCATTAAATATATGCACCACAGAGTATCTACGTCTACAATATCTAAAACCTCACCTCCCCCTACCCCCACTACCCCCACCTCCTCCACCCCACCTTCTCTCTCTCTCTCTCTCACACACACACACATTAAGTTTCTTGATTTTTAAAACCGCTCTAGCTACGCTCCAGGGCGCTATATAATCTCATCATGACAACGGGACATCACGAGCAATCAGTGTGTTTACGCTATGCCAATATCATTTTTAAAGACAGTTTGGACGTTTCGTGTATTATCCCTCGTATATTCAAACCAGTGAAGTAATAATCTCTTATTACTTCACTGATTTAAACACACCCGTACAGAAATTTGATCAATATACCCGTACAGATGCCCACAATTTAGCTCAAACATGAAAACATAAACATAATGAACAACTTTTACAACCAGTACAGTCAAACGCTGACGCTTGCTACACCCGTAGGTTTTCGTGTGCTGTATTGAGGCTTAGAAAGGCTAGCAGGGTAGTAAAATGTTAAATCGTTAAATTGAATTTATTCCTAACAGAAGATGAATTGCTGAACTTTTCTGAGTGATGTTGGAAGATGGAAATGTTCTTTAAAATTTCTTTAAAATGTTACTTCCTAGTGAGCAATCTTATACTGACCAAATATACACGAATGCTTGTAAGTGTTGTTTTATGTTTTCAGGATATGATATGCACACTGTTAAGTTATAAAATGTTCCTATTTTACTTTGGCTGTTTGCAGCTTTGCAATGTTGCAATAAACAGCCCGTTCTGATAAAAAAATATGGACATGTACAGATGGAAAAAAATTGAAATTCGCCGCCATGTTTGCTCAAATTATCGGTTACAGGCTCCCATAGTCTGCGTGTGAAATAAAGGGCAAAAATAATTATATCACGGAAATAACCGAATGTTCATATACGTTCTTTACCGGAGTGATACGGAAATTACCGATTAGTTACGATTGTATACGATTTGTCACGAGTATGGTTTCATTAGATTATTGATTATAGAAATATTCTCCATGGATGAAATATCCACTTATGACCATTCATTTTCTTGATTAGACAATTTCAAATTCAATGGCATTTATTTTAAATCAAGTTTCGAAAAACATGTTTTGACATGAACACATCAAACTGACGTTGTTTCTTCCTGTAAAACTGCGTAGTGAGTGAGCTGAAGCTGACATTAGTATATGATTAACAGAATTAAAAAAATGTGTGTTTTCAGCCCTTGGGCTATTAATATGGCGTCTCGGGCATGATATAGGGTGTGATATAAAAATACTAATTTATTATTCTCTCTCTCTAAATATATATATAGGAAGAAATATTTGAGAAAAAAACAAGCACAGACAACCTTCGGAAAAACTATGGCAGGACGCCTAGCTATGATGAGAGACACAGAAATCAAACGTATGCGTTCACTTCCTTAAAAGGATAGCTGCAACACACGCTGATATACTGTATCACTACATCATAACACACACACACGCACGCACGCACGCACGCACACACACACACACACACACTCACAGATGCTGTTGGGTACTTATTTTGTGGCTTCTTGCTGTTGTTTTTTTATATTAAATATACATGATCATTTATGTGTTTTACGTATATTGCCTATTAATGCTGCCCTAATTTTATTTAGACCAGTTTAATGGAATGGGTGAAGTTTGGTGCACCCTAGTATGGTGTTCCAAAAGGGTCAAAATAATTACCAGGCAGGGCAGCCTGGGTCCGTATAGTGACAAATACCCACTTCGATAAAATAGACTCTCCATTCAAGCGCATTCTTTATTGTTTTATCATTATACTATTAACCAAGGGAATTGATAGGATCATGTGGCTCTGGCGAACTGAACAGCAGTGGAGGTTTTCGAACTTTATTTGTTTTCAGCGTTCGATTCTACACTAGATCAGGGATACTATTTATTAATAATGAACGGAGAATTAACTTTACAAAGTTTTTTAAGAAATGTTTCTTCAATTATTGGAAATGTCCAACGAAATGTTCCATATTTTTACTTGTTTTGACTGAAATGACATAACACCTTGACAAATGACATAACACCTTGACATATTCAAGTTTTAAAACAAGTTGATTAGTAGAACTTTTTTTTTTTATCTTGAATTATCCTTTCAGTCAATTTTTCTTCTTCAAAAAGTGGGTGGGGTATGGTCCATATATGTTGGCTTTTTAAAGTAAAAAGACGAATAAGGATTACATTTGTTTCTGTATGTTTTGGAAAAATATGAATGCATTTTATTGAAAATATATCGTAGTTTTTAAATAGATTAATTTTAAGACTAAATATTGTGAAACTGTTCAACGACTTTATTTTTGAAATGTTGATAATTGTATATTCAGTTAATACCAAAGAAGTCTTATATATCAATTTTAAAAAGAATGTCACCACTACGTCCTTTCCCAGCCAACCTCCTCAAACGCCTGTTTTAAAGGGAATGTAGCGACACAGCCAAACAAACTCTGTTACTGAGAGTTCTGAAAAACTTGGAAGAAGGTGAAGGAATTATCAAAATCGGATGATAAACAAAAAAAGATATGACCATTTAAAGGTTGTTCTAAAACAAATATGGGAGCCGCCATTTTTAGAACTATGACATCACAGTTCCATATTACCATATATGGAATATTGATAAATATCATTTAAAACGAAGAAATTCGCTGCAAATGAATGATTTTTTTTACTGGTCATATAAAGCATTATTGCCATTAAGTATTACATATTTTTCATACAGTTGCTGTCATTTTTTCTCTATAAATCAGTAAATGTTCATATTTATAAATATTCCATATATGGTCATTAAAACTGTGACGTCATAGCTTTCAGAATGGCCGCTTCCATGTCCAATTCAACAGGAATTTCAAATGATCATATCTTCTTTGTTTAGCATCCGATTTTGATAATTATTTCACCCTTATTCAAGTATTTCAGAACTCTCAATAATACAGATGGTTTGGCTGTGTCGCTACATTCCCTTTAAACAATAGTGTTTAATAATTTAAATAACATTTAAAATAGTTTAAAACATGTGTATACGCGCGTCATCATTGACGGTACGTATTATATTAGTACACACTAAATATGTCATGAACGTGAAGTTGGCAGTAGTCACTGCTACTGGTATTGATACCGCTACTGTCACTGCCACTGCTACATATATGTATACAGAAACGTACCCGAAAATCATCGAGATCCAGAAGGAAGCTTCGATTTTGCTGGTTAGTAGACCGACCGCGTCCAACTACTGGCAGCATATATTTTGCTGGTAACTAGACAGAGTCCTATTAACTTTACTGCGTCCTACTGTAGACAGCATCAATTTTGCTGGTAACTAGACTGCTTTTTAAAAAAAACACCGCTTCTTGAGTGAGTGTCGTACTGTTACCGAAGAACAAGAGCAGGGAAAAAAGTAATGACTACGTTGCAAATAAAATCAACAAAATCAATCTTGCGTATGTATCAACATGTCTTCATAAAAGTCAGAATGTAAAATACTCTCCTAGTACATCGGTGCCCACGGAAAAATGTAAGAACAGCTGAAATTTATAGAGATTATTATTTAAAATTGTTACGAGGTTTTATATTTATCTGTTGCTTGAAAGAACCTGAAAAACACACAGATATGATTAAAATGACGAATGAACTCGAAAAATATCTAGCTATTCACAACTGCCATCTTATTGTAAAATGCCGAGTTAAATTAGCTGCAACAGAAAGATCACATCTAAATACGGAATAGTGAAATTAAATATACAGGTTTCATATTATAACATTCTGATTTGTTCAGGTGATGCAGTAAAACACTGAATTGATAACTTACACATAGCCTCAACGTGATATTGATAACAGCTGTCAGATGGACATCACGCCATCACTTGTATATTGATAACACACTGGCGACGATGTCTGTACCACCAGAATAGGAGACCAAGTACAGATTATAGACAATCGACATAGTTTGCGGGCATGATAACCGTCATATCTCCACAGAGGTTATCACAAGGTTCAGAATAATGGATATTGACTGATATACGACTATTACAGAATCCAGGTCTCACAACTACTATCTACACCTAATTTTGTGACTTCGTAAAAGTAGAGACTTTAACCTTAATACAGTTAAATGTATATGTAAGTATTCACAGTCTAGGTTGCTATGCATTAAAGCTACTGACCCTTACTTAAATCGCATGCCGCTTTGAAGGCGTGTCTTTAATCGTAATTTCATGTTCACCAGCTCCTGGCGAAATCGACCCCTGTCACGCGCAAAATTCCAATATTTCTTTAAATGTCCCCGGGAAGGCCCTGAATTATACCTTCATGGATTTAATAATGTAACTATTCTTGAACAACATAATAATAAATCACTTCTCATTTCCTAATTTCCCTTATTTGATTATTGATTTACCTGTCAGTGGTAAAGTTAATAATTTAACTATGTAAAATGTTAAAAAAAAGTATGATGATGGACCTTTGGAAACGGCCGAGCACGACACATACGAAATATTGCAGTCTCGGTTTGATTGAGACTGTTCATGAGCGGTAGTGAAATATGCTAGCTACCGCTCACGCCCTCTAGCCCCGGGTTGAGCAGAACTCTATATTCCTAAAAGCAATAGTACACAGATGGCATGCATACGGCGGTGGACATTGAGTTATATGCATCCCCATATCGTACGGCGTATGGTCCCAGTATCTAATTTAATTAAATGGCCCGAAGAGCGAAATAAACATAATGGAATTTAGTTGGGAGCAGCGTTTATGAAGCCTGCGTATCACAAGTAACAGCCAAAAGACTAAATTAAAAAGCAGACAACATATCCTGTAAGTGGTTAAACAATACCCAGAGCCATTTATCAGCCGGAGTAGTAGAACCACCAAATCAAAAATTAAGTAAGAAAACAAAAGAAATTGAAAATGCGGAGCCGCCATAAAGCTTAACCAAGGTTAACAAAGTATACTCATCAATAATAACCATAAAATAGAGTTACTTGCTACATGTAATTAAATACATCATTGCTACAAAGCATTAAATGATTAATAAACTTTGGAATTACTTAATGGATAATAGATGACATGAGGTAAAACTGGAATAATTACACATTTAAATGACTAAATTAAAGCCCTCTGTGGTTGATTGTGATGTCCTCTACACTGTTATCACATCAATCGATCTCAACAATAGACTGATAAATGTACACGAAAATCGTACACGTACATGCGGTATAAATACAACCTGACCTTACCTACATGTTCTAGTAAAATGATATTGTAACCCTAGAACATATCAATACCTACATGTTCTAGTAAAATGACACTGTAACACTAGAACAAACCAATACCTACACAATAATAAAATGATACTGTAACACTAGAACATATCAATACCTACATGTTCTAGTAAAATGATACTGTAACCCTAGAACATATCAATATCTACGTGTTCTAGTAAAATGGTACGGTAACCCTAGAACATATCAATACCTATATGCTGCAGTAAATCGACACTGTAACCCTAGAACATACCAATACCTACATGTTCTAATAAAATGATACTGTAACCCTAGAACATATCAATACCTACGTGTTTTAGTAAAATGATACTGTAACCCTAGAATATATCAATACCTACGTGTTCTAGTAAAATGGTACGGTAACCCTAGAACATACCAAAACCTACATGTTCTAGTAAAATGACACTGTAACCCTAGAACATATCAATACCTACGTGTTCTAGTAAAATGATACTGTAACCCTAGAGCATATCAATACCTACATGTTCTAGTAAAATGACACTATAACCCTAGAACATACCAATACCTACATGTTCTAGTAAAATGACACTGTAACCCTAGAACATATCAATACCTACATGTTCTAGTAAAATGATACTGTAACCCTAGAACATACCAATACCTACATGTTCCAGTAAAATGATACTGTAACCCTAGAACATACCAATACCTACGTGTTCCAGTAAAATGATACTGTAACCCTAGAACATATCAATACCTACGTGTTCTAGTAAAATGATACTGTTACCCTAGAGCATATCAATACCTACATGTTCTAGTAAAATGGTACGGTAACCCTAGAACATACCAATACCTACATGTTCCAGTAAAATGATACTGTAACCCTAGAACATATCAATACCTACGTGTTCTAGTAAAATGATACTGTAAGCCTAGAACATATCAATACCTACGTATTCTAGTAAAATGATACTGTAACCCTAGAACATATCAATACCTACGTGTTCTAGTAAAATGGTACGGTAACCCTAGAACATACCAATACCTACATGTTCTAGTAAAATGATACTGTAACCCTAGAATATATCAATACCTACGTGTTCTAGTAAAATGGTACAGTAACCCTAGAACATACCAATACCTGCTGGTTCTAGTAAAATGATACTGTAACCCTAGAACATATCAATACCTACATGTTCTAGTAAATTGACACTGTAACCCTAGAACATACCAATACATACATGTTCTAGCAAAATGATACTGTACCCTAAAACATATCAATACCTACGTGTTCTAGTAAAATGATACTGTAACCCTAGAACATACCAATACCTACGTGTTCTAATAAAATGATAATGTAACCCTAGAACATATCAATACCTACGTGTTCTAGTAAAATGATACTGTATCCCTAGAAGATACCAATACCTACGTGTTCTAATAAAATGATACGGTAATCCTAGAATATATCAATACCTACGTGTTCTAGTAAAATGATACTGTAACCCTAGAACATATCAATACCTACGTGTTCTAGTAAAATGGTACGGTAACCCTAGAACACATCAATACCTACATGTTCTACTAAAATGATACTGAAACCCTAGAACATATCAATACCTACATTTTCTTAGTAACATGACACTGTAACCCTAGAACATATCAATACCTACATGTTCTAGTAAAATGATACTGTAACCCTAGAACATATCAATACCTACGTGTTCTAGTAAAATGGTACGGTAACCCTAGAACATATCAGTACCTACATGGTGTAGTAAAATGATACTGAAACCCTAGAACATATCAATACCTACATTTTCTCGGTAAAATGACACTGTAACCCTAGAACATATCAATACCTACACTTCTCAAAACTGCTAACTACACCGCTCACGTTTTGGGTTATATATATCGATGGGTTGAATGTTTTTCAATAAAATAAAAAGGAAATACCAATTCAATCATTTTTACATCATTTCATTTTATTTTTTTCATGGGCAATGCTAGAACTAAACCACAATAAGCAATTACAAACGACCCATGTAAACACTAAAGTCACACTTTTATGAACAAGAAATGAAAAGTGTGACTTAGTGTTTACATGGGTCGTTTGTAATTGCTTATTGTGGTTTAGTTCTAGCATTGCCCATGAAAAAAATAAAATGAAATGATGTAAAAATGATTGAATTGGTATTTCCTTTTTATTTTATTGAAAAACATTCAACCCATCGAAATATATAACCCAAAACGTAGCGGTGTAGTTAGCAGTTTTGAGAAGTGTATATTATGCGGTTATTGTGAGCCCGCACAATGTGTGATGTATAAAATAAATGAAGATTTGTTCCAATTATAACTATATTGTATTTTAATGTTCCTCTAAGTATATGTATTTGTATTTAAAACGATAACAAATATAGTGTTCACTTATTTAATGTATGTTCACTTATTCAATGTAAAAGCTAAATGGAAAACCAAATATCACTTAAACATATAATCACAAATGTTGGAATCACCAAACATAATATTCTAAATTAATATTCAAATGTCCACGTATGTAATGTAAATGCTTCACCGGAAAACCAGATATCACTACAACAAATTGTCACAATGTTGGAATCACCAAACATAAACTTATTTAATAATCTTCAAGTGGATATCCAAATGCACGAGGTATTCCTCTGTCTTAAAACTAATTCTATACTCCTCAAACCTTAAACTTAAAACTCATGTTCTACTTGAAAAATTAGATCTTAAAAAGGACTTTGGTCTGCACAACTTTGACCAATAAAAATACATGTTACAAAACCTATCAGGTAGGCGGGGTTGTGAAAATGTAGCCCCTGGTCAGGAAAAAAGCTGAACAGCTTTATTGTTCATACAGGAGATTAAGTTTATTCTAGGTTGTATAAGTGTCTACAACTAACAATTAAATAATCAACTAGGCTTTCCTGTGAACTTATCTTGATTGCACTTCTTCTGTTAATCTGATTAATTGTCAGTTATCATAGCAGGAAGCCAGCTGTTAAAATTAAGCCTAAGAGAAAATTATGTCACCTCAAAGAAATCGAAAGAAAAACATTAATTAGGATTTTAACCAAAATATACTAAAAGCAGTTTCTTTGTTAAATAAATTAACTGACACTTTATATATCAAACTTCTGAATATCACAAAATTATAGAAAATAAATAACTGCTTATTTATTTTTATAAATTCTGAACATCAAAATTTAAAGCATAACATTACCTCCTCCGTTAAATTTACTTTATTCCTATAAAGTGTTTATGCTCAAATACTGAAAGAAGTGTTACATATATGTATACACAATTACTCATTATTAGATAAACAAACAAGGATATTTTGAAACATGTTATGTACCAGTTATAAAATTTCCCGTTGACCAATATGGAAAATAAATAAATTATGTAACATTACAAATACCGAAAACACCGTAGTGAACAAAAGTATCATGCTTTCATAAAACAATCAATTCCGATACCTGTCTCAAGTCATCAATAATGGTAAAACATCAATCCACAATACCCATGAATGTTGTAATTATACACCAAGTAGTTAATGTTAGTCACAGTTTACCATGTCAACTAATTATTTAGACTAGTTTATATTTTCAAAATAAAGCACTTATTGTTTATTGTCCGTATTCCAGTTGACATCAATGTATTATCTGCGACGTGCGTTAAACCCGCGTGGTTTACCGTTGTTGGAATGATTTCCTCTACCTCGACGTGGTGGATTGTCTCGTAAAAATTCTTGTTCTTTTCGTAGATTTTCCCTTTTTCGCTCAAGTTTTATTTTTGCTTGTAATTCCAAAAATTCTTGTGTGTCCATATAAAAAATTTCCTCGCGCGGCATGACCAGTTCATATTCCATTGATTTTATAGTGTCTTTCAGTGTAACTATTTCTTTCTTTAGCAGTTCGATTTCGTAAAGACTTTGACTTCTGTGAATAGCATAGGAATTTTCTCCAACTTTCAGTAAATCAACCTGACAACGAAGTTGTTCATGCAAACGACCTGGCGATTTCTTGATCACAGAGTCCTTTGCTAGAGATTTGTGTATTGCCGAAATTTCGCTAATTTCTTCTCTTAGGAATGATAATTCATTTTCACATTTATTTGCGTTTGTTTTAAGTTCCAGAATTATTCTATTCTGTCCGATTATTTCGAACTGCTTACTTTTAATAACATTTGATGCTTCCTCTAGTTCCCTTGATAAGGTGTTACATTTTGCTTGGTAATCACTCATTTTCTCCCGTATTTCGTCGCATTCCTTGATTAAATTTTCATTCAGTACACCAAGCCCAATATTTGCTTCACATAACGCACTGTTTTGGGCGTTGATCCTGTTAATTTCTGCACTTTGTGCATTTAGCATAGCTGGTTTAGTTCTGTTTTCAATTAAGAATTGGTTGTCCACACTTTGAAAAGGGAATACAGACTCAAAAGTTTTTCTGTTGATGAATGCTGTCATTCGGCTCCTGTCGCGCTGTTTCGCACGTTCAGATTTTACAGAAGATTGAACGTGTTTCCTGCTTTTACACACACGTGCAAAATGTCCATTCCGGTGGCATAAATTGCAAGTAGCGTTGATGGCACGACAGTAACCAAAGATATGTGCTAGCCCACACATTGAGCATACATCACGGTAGTTCGAATGCATATTCTGATACTTATTAAGCATGATTAATTTCGTCACTGGGGAATTTTGAATTGGTAGATATTAACTCGCTTTTGAATTGTGAAAGGTCCATATGATTCGTTACCCGAGATTCTGTCACCATGTATTATGCGGTTATTGTGAGCCCGCACAATGTGTGATGTATAAAATAAATGAAGATTTGTTCCAATTATAACAATATTGTATTTTAATGTTCCTCTAAGTATATGTATTTGTATTTAAAACGATAACAAATATAGTGTTCACTTATTTAATGTATTTTCACTTATTCAATGTAAAAGCTAAATGGAAAACCAAATATCACTTAAACATATAATCACAAATGTTGGAATCACCAAACATAATATTCTAAATTAATATTCAAATGTCCACGTATTTAATGTAAATGCTTCACCGGAAAACCAGATATCACTACAACAAATTGTCACAATGTTGGAATCACCAAACATAAACTTATTTAATAATCTTCAAGTGGATATCCAAATGCACGAGGTATTCCTCTGTCTTAAAACTAATTCTATACTCCTCAAACCTTAAACTTAAAACTCATGTTCTACTTGAAAAATTAGATCTTAAAAAGGACTTTGGTCTACACAACTTTGACCAATAAAAATACATGTTACAAAACCTATCAGGTAGGCGGGGTTGTGAAAATGTAGCCCCTGGTCAGGAAAATAGCTGAACAGCTTTATTGTTCATACAGGAGATTAAGTTTATTCTAGGTTGTATAAGTGTCTACAACTAACAATTAAATAATCAACTAGGCTTTCCTGTGAACTTATCTTGATTGCACTTCTTCTGTTAATCTGATTAATTGTCAGTTATCATAGCAGAAAGCCAGCTGTTAAAATTAAGCCTAAGAGAAAATTATGTCACCTCAAAGAAATCGAAAGAAAAACATTAATTAGGATTTTAACCAAAATATACTAAAAGCAGTTTCTTTGTTAAATAAATTAACTGACACTTTATATATCAAACTTCTGAATATCACAAAATTATAGAAAATAAATAACTGCTTATTTATTTTTATAAATTCTGAACATCAAAATTTAAAGCATAACACCTACATGTTCTAGTAAAATGACACTGTAACCCTAGAACATATCAATACCTACATGTTCTAGTAAAATGACACTGTAACCCTAGAACATATCAATACCTTCATGTTCTAGGCAAAATCAATATCTACATGTTCTAGTAAAATGACACTGTAACCCTAGAACATATCAATACCTACGAATCAATAAAAATAAATATCTACATGTTCTAGTAAAATGACACTGTAACCCTAGAACATATCAATACCTACATATCAATACCTATGACACAGTCATTTTACTAGAACATATAGGTATTGGTATGTTCTAGGGTTACAGTGTCATTTTACTAGAACATGTAGGTATTGGTATCAATACTTACATGTTCTAGTAAAATGATACTGTAACCCTAGAATATATCAATACCTACATGTTCCAGTAAAATGATACTGTAACCCTAGAACATACCAATACCTACACGTTCTAGTAAAAGTTCACTGTAACTCTAGAACATATCAATACCTACATGTTCTAGTAAAATGATACTGTAACCCTAGAACATACTAATACCTACATGTTCCAGTAAAATGATACTGTAACCCTAGAACATATCAATACCTACATGTTCTAGTAAAATGTCACTGTGTTGAAAAAAATATATAAGGCGTATTGAGCTACAGAGCAATATGTGTCGCCGTGTTGAATAAAATAAATGAACCGTTTTGAGGAACAGAGCAATACGTCTCGCTGTGTTGAATACAATCTATGAACCGTATTGAGCAACAGAGCTATACGTCTCGCTGTGTTGAATAAAATATATGAGAAGTATTGAGCAAAAGAGCAGTAATGGGTTTCAGTGAACCTCTGTGCCATATTGAGCAACAGAGTCGTACCGCGCTTCAGTGAACTGCTGAGCCGTATGGAGTAACAGAGCCGTACAGAACTCCAGTGAACTGCTGAGTATTATTGAGCAACAGAGCAGTACTGGGTTTCAGTGAACCTCTGTGCCATATTGAGAAATAGAGGCGTACCGGGCTTCAGTGAACTGCTGAGCCGTATTGAGTAACAGGGTCGTACCGAGCTCCAGTGAACTGCTGAGTATTATTGAGCAACAGAGCAGTACTAGGTTTCAGTGAACCTCTGTGCCATATTGAGCAATAGAGGCGTACCGGGCTTCAGTGAACTGCTGAGCCGTATTGAGTAACAGGGTCCTACCGAGCTCCAGTGAACTGATGAGTATTGAGCAACAGAGCAGTACTGGGTTTCAGTGAACCTCTGTGCCATATTAAGCAACAGACCTGTACCGGGCTTCAGTGAACTGCTGAGCCGTATTGAGTAACAGGGTCGTACCGAGCTCCAGTGAACTGCTGAGTTTTATTGAGCAACAGAGCAGTACTGGGTTTCAGTGAACCTCTGTGCCATATTGAGCAACAGAGCCGTACCGAGCTCCAGTGAACTGCTGAGCCGTATTGAGCAACAGAGGCGTACCGAGCTCCAGTGAACTCCTGAGTTTTATTGAGCAACAGAGCCGAACCGAGCTCCAGTGAACTGCTGAGTTTTATTGAGCAACAGAGGCGTACCGAGCTCCAGTGAACTGCTGAGTCTTATTGAGCAACACATTTTCCGTTAAATTTTACAAGAAAGGAAGCAAAACCAGCAAATTTATTTTGAAAATATATCAACAAATTTATTCAAATACTACAATGTCATATGATATATTACAACAAAAACACAAACACATCATTTGATGTTAAATTTAAACATTATTATTGTATTTACTCATCCAGAAACTTCTATATGCTACTAATTATACATGAATGATCTTGAATGACACAATAACACGATTACAATATGTTTAAAAATATTCATAGGTAACACAAAGCCTTACTGAGGTCCAGTATACTGCTGTGCCGTATTGAGTAACATAACCGTAACGAGCTCAGTGAACCTCTTACATGTAGCAGTACTGACAAACAAACCGTACCTATGTCCATTGAACTGTTGAACAGCATGGAGAAAGAGAGCCGTACCGAGCTCTAATGAACTGCTGAACCGTATGGAGTAACATATCCGTACCGGATTACATAACCCATTCGACGGACGATACTAAGAGAATGTTTCTTGCCCCAAAATACATCGACGAAAAGCAGTGGATCATCACGGATCATGAACGCGGGTCACCCGGATGTCAAGTCAGCCTGTCCTCTATGTGTTCGGGATCTAAAAACTGTTATAATAATCGAGCGTTCTATTCTTCTGATTCTTGTTCAGCCATAAGAAATCTTCTTTCTAACTATTTATCGTTAGAGATTAAACCATCTGGATGGCAAAAACCAGCTAACCGGCATAACTTTATGGACGGTGGAGACGGTCTCCGTAGTGTATCAGACAGTCTAGATGGGTCAGGATCTGTGTAGGCGATCGCCGGCATCCATTCTCGTCCAGACCATCGGACCGGCAGGACGTGTACATCTACAATTCACCAGGCGATGTCGACGCGTCCTGCAGAGTATCGTCATAGTATATTCATTATATACCCTTTGCATACATTAACGGATATAAACTTAATTTATCAGTGAGCCTTTGTCATGTTTGTCTTACATCTTTAGAAGTAACTCCATTCAATGTCCATGCATCACGTGACATCGTGCAAATACACAATATCATCTTGTGACAAACAGAGATACTGCTTTTAACCCTGCATGTAATTAAATAAAAGTAAATATAATATTGAGTTTTTTTCATTTTGTCTTAATTATTCTACAATATATATTAATGGTCAATTAGTAAAACACAAAACAAATTGCTTTCAACTATTCATATATATTAATACTGATTTGCAAATATGGAAGTTGTGAAGAGTTGAGTTGAATTGGGTTTTACGGCACACAAGCACACAAAGGATATATGGCGACAATATCAAAGACCTCTCCTCGCCCACCCTCCATTTCCATCAAGATACGGATATGAAGAGTGGGCCTAGATCCTTCTCATCTGCAGAACTGTAGAGTTGCTGCAAATTATGTGGTAAACATTCCATTTATTCGCTGGAGGCACGATCATTATTTTCTGCCAATACTCAAATAGAACCTGAAACAATATGGGGGCGATGATGAAGACCTTTAATGCACATGAACACAATTACAAAAAAACATGAATGATGGGGTGGTGGAGGATATTACCCTTCTGTTTGGATAAGAAGTGGCCATATTCACACGGAGCGAAGTTATGAAGGTGAAGTAGCTATAAACAAAAAAAGATTGCGTCGTGTCCCTTTAACATTATGCAATGAAAGGAAATTTAAATATCGGACAAGTGGTACTAAGTTGCCGCAAAGACGATTTTTTAATGTAAATGCATGAGCACAATATATTATGGAAATACATATAAATGTGTCGATACGTGTCCATCAGGCGCGATGGGAGAAATTAGAATATAATATATACTTCATAACCAACTGGTTTATGTAAATAACTAAGTCAACACTCCTAATCTAGTCATGAACGTAATAGATACAACCTCGTTCTCGTTGACGCTTGCATATTCATTAACTCGGATATAAATCACTTAAACGATCGGGAACCCGCGCAGTTACTATCTTCCACATTACCTTAAAGGTTTCAATATTCTATTTTTATTGACGAATGATTTATCAACAAACGACTTTGCTTACAGATTCTAGTGTTTCAATATTCTATTCTTATTGACGAAGGATTTATCAACAAGTGAGTTTGATTACAGATTCTAGTGTTTCAATAGTCTATTCTTATTGACGAAGGATTTATCTACAAGCGAGTTTGCTTACGAATTCTAGTGTTTCAATATTCTATAAACGAAGGTGTGCTTGAAGATATTTCAATATTATATTCGTATTAAAGAAGGATTTATCAACAAGTAAGTGGGAGTTGTTTGTGTTTGTTATTCGTCTAAATGTGTATATTTGTTAAATTGTGTTTGCATTTTCGATGACAAATTGAAATAATATGATGATACCGGCACGTTTTCCCATTGCAAAGCTACATGTCGGTCTGACTTCAATGTTTGTGTATAGATCATGGCAGTTATATTGTTATGGAAACGAGATTTGTTCGTACATTAAAGGGGCAAACGGCAATCCTGATTGTTTTTAAATTCGCGGCGTCTCGTTAGATTTTGTACATTACTTGCATATGCAGTTGTTAAATCATTTATATTTATTATAAGAATATTTCGAATCAAATTGTTTTTGTATATTACTAACTGTTGAATGTTTTGCACCAATAATATATTTAAACCTACCTTAGAATGGAGCAGAGCAATGAAAACCCAAACGTTTCTTTAATTATAAGCTTGCAATTCGTAATACGGGATTAATAAATCGAGATGCCAGTTTAATTCTTGATTAAACTTCAAGATTGCCATGTGTCCCTTTAACATTGACATAAAGTAGCAGGTAGGCAAGAGTAAGGGCGTTACGTTGTTATAGAAACAAGCTATGTTCGTACAAGAATGTTAGCATCAAGAGGCCGGTACATACAAAACGTTGATCAATATAAAGTAGCTGATAGACACTTGTATGGGCCTTTTTATACAACATTTCTAGCACTGTTTAGACTACATGTATATATGACGGTAGATTTTTAGTGTTGGAGGCAGACTATCCACTTGTTCCCGTGTAGCGCATACGTTTTCATAAAATCAGAGATTTAAAAAGTGGTTTATTACGTCTCTGATAAACTCATTATTGACGTTTGTCCCGAAATTGGTAAATTATCTAATTTTTTAGTCACGTGGCGTACGTTAAAAGTGTTAAAGGTCCGTATATCGGTTAAGTAATCCATGAATAGTGCATTCTATCCCAGCCAGGGCCGAATTTGGATTTATTCTCTAAATATTTCAAAAGGAATCTCACACCGGACTTGTCCTTCAGATGAAACTTTATAACCGATGTATGCTGTCTAAAATATCCAGTGCAAAATAAACACTTTTACGCATAGGTGGTAAAATAGACAATTATAAAGAACAGAACATATATTTTATTTAACTTGTACATATGATACGTACATCGTCATTTATACATACATAAATACAATTGTTCATACACAAGTCACGTGATTCTACAAATTAATAATTTTATATCAATATTTAGCTAAATTAATAATATTATTATTATCATCGCGCGTCAGAAGTAATTCTATGAATTTAAGCATTGTCACAAAATGTCACGGGTAGAGCGTACTGGTCGTATATAGCTCTTGTTATCGGTTACACCCAAAATCTATTGTTCGAGTTGAAACAATTTCACAATATTCATGATCTATTCATGTAACACGTAAAAGCATGCACATTTTAAGTGGCCGCCAGAGAGGCCGTGTCATAAGTTTAGTTTTGTGCTAATGCATGTAAATGTATAGGTATATTTTCCTTAAACGGCACAATTGTATAAGGGGCCTCTCGTGTAAATTCAATACTGTAGATTTAGCCACGTTTGTCACGGACTGAACGGGGGAAATAATGATTTGGGCGTAATGTTTGCTATAAAACCCATTGTCTTCTAGCTCTCGCCGGGATCATCAATAGTACTTTGTTGGAACAGAGATTGGACGGCAAATTTCATAGGCAACATGTGGTTAGTAATTTTATTAAACTTGTATCGTATATTTGTATTCAGTGGGCGGCGCCATCTTGTTTGGCGGTTACGACATCCGATTAGCATTGATGTTTCTCAAACATAACTTTAGACTAGCATATGATTTTGAAGTTACTTTATTAGATGTCATTATTGTAATTGATCATTAATTGTAAAACAATATTAATTTGATAACAGTGGATAATAGGTGCATTAGTTAACGTTGGCGTATAACTCAGTGATTGTAATACACGATTGTTAACATTAGTTAACAATGAGATGAGTGACAAGAATAAATGCGTGCATGCATAACTCAGTGAGTGTAATATATGAGTAATTTGATCATGTTTATATTACATGTATTAGGGGCATTGATTAACAGCGACGTACATAGCGTATACATGGCGTTGTAGAATATGTATACATTGCTACTCATCATTAGTACAGCTTACATATATTGATCGAATAATGATTTGTTTGGGTAATGGTAATTATGCAAGATTGTTATGTTTGTCAACCGACATCTAAAACGTATGTATAATTACAGCCTAAGCCATCCAGGATATAAGCCATCCAGGGTTGGAGTAAGCCATCTAGGTTTGGATATCCAGGAGTGGAGCTAAGCTTCCACGAATAACGTTTACAAGCGGTGGAGACGGTCCCCGTACCTGCGCAGCCAGGTTTTACTAACGACAACCCCCGGGACACAAGGTTGGCCCGTTACCAATCCTCACTGGAGGAATATTACTCACAATCTCAGTGGAGATTAAGTATCATTGCATCGCGTCATCAACCCTTACAGAAGGCATTTGATGATAATCATCCATTGAATTCGCGCATCATCATCTTCATGAGCTCTCGCGCATCACAGTTATCGCGCTAGATCAACATTGTTATAGCTTTAACAACACTTTAGTGTCTTAGACATTCAGTATTTATAACAATACTAAGAACGTCTTAAACGTTCAGGAGAACATTCTTTTCATAGTTCATTTGTGTATTCGCTTGTTTTTTTTAGATAATTGTATATATATTAAACATATTTTAAAAGTTGCATTAAACTTATGTAAATGCATTCACCGTCATTAATTCTTTCCTGAGTTAGCCCAACCACTAAGGTCATCCTGTGACAAGCATACTTAGTCTATTATAGTAATATTTCTTACAGGGGTTGATGCACTATTTTCAAACACGATGTGTATAAAAATGCTCCGAAAAACTTGAAAAAAGCTGAAAGAATTATCAAAATGCCACGAAAAATAAAGGAGATATGATCTACTGAAAATTTGCCAGGAGCATAAATGGGGGCGGCTATCTTGGACCGATTTTACCATATTTGGCATATTGACAAAAAACATTTTAAAGCAAAGAAATCACGGCAAATTGATTAAAAATAAATATACATATGTAAAATGTATAAATGGTATGCTCATTTTTCATTTGCAGTGATTTTCTTTCTTTTAATTTTTTTTTTGTCAATATGCCATATATGTTATAAACGTGCGATGACGTCATCGTTCCAAAATGGCCGCCTCAATTTATGTTTCTTAATTTCTTCCGTCTATTAATAATATGTGCCACTTTTGATGTATACCCAGGAAAATGGGGTGGTCTGCCTCTACCACACACACAAAAAGAAATCGACCGTCATATATGGCCTAACATGTGCTAAAATACGTAAAACCCCATTTGAACAAACCAGCGCTTGTAAGACAGATACCTGTAATATTGTGTTTCTTCACTGGCATAGAAACGCCATAGAAATGAGTTCTGTTCTTACAATAGAGTCGCCAGTATACCGTTGTATGGTAATTATATTGTTATAGAAACGAGTTATGTTCGTACATAACGTTGACATAAGTAGCCGGTATAGTATGTGTTTTAAAGGGACAAACGGCAATATGAATGATACCTGTATTTTTACATTATTCGTGTACTATAACACAAGCACGCCTGTATAATG
Organism: Cyrtodaria siliqua; assembly: GCA_037043455.1. Lineage (NCBI taxonomy): Eukaryota > Metazoa > Mollusca > Bivalvia > Adapedonta > Hiatellidae > Cyrtodaria > Cyrtodaria siliqua. The sequence continues at coordinate 65,138 of JAWPHD010002281.1, forward strand.
GATACAGTTTCACAAAGGTGATTTAAGATTTATTTAATAGACAAAAGTAAAAATCGCTGTGCCGTATTGCCATTCATTAGAGATATATCAAGGTCGATATTTAGAGTTGCTAATAATATATGATATTAGCATGTCAGTCGATCATACCAACGCTTTAACCGAAAACACAAATACTATTGTAAATTCAGTGGAACAACACGAAGAAAAACTAGATTCATATATCAAAAATATTCCACATTTATAGCATGTTATTATTATTATAATTATTATTATTATTTTCCGTGGCCGTTGCGTTGTAAACCTTCACCTCTCACCGCTGCAGGATCGAATCCCACTGGGAGTTCGACTTCGCTTAGCCCGATACTTATATTTAGATATCGATCAAACCGAGACTGCAATATTTGTATGTATCGTGTTCGGCCGTTTCCTAAGGTCCACTCTCATACTCTTTTGTAACTGAGGAAGTGTCGATTCTTACGGATGGCGGGCGGGAGGTGTACAGTACTGGTTCTACCCAAGAAAAGTGTGTGGTCTGCCTCCACCACAAAAAATCGGCCGTCATATATAACCTTGCATGTGTTGAAAATGACGTAAAACACAATAAAAACAAACAAACAAACACATTTTGATTTATTTATTTATTCCTTTTTTTTTTTTTTTTTTTTTTTTTTTTTTTTTTTTGTGAACTGGAAAGTACTGAGACAATATGTTCCTATTGATGTTTGGTTGTATGGAGACAGATCGGATACTCCTAACACAATACCAGAAAAGAGAATGGTATATAGACTGATTATATTATATACACAACAATGAACAAATTGTCATATTTATGAACTACGAACAAAACAGTGCCTGTTTTCGAGCTGCTTAAAAGGATACACGGCATTTTTGGAATGGTTATCAAGCATTGAATTTAGCGTCTTAAGCAATTTACTCCGTATCATTTTGACTTTTAACCTACTTGCATATAATTAAATATGTTTTGAGATTCATTTCATTGTTCTTATTATACCAAAGATTTAAATATATTATTGGTGAAATATAATCAAGTCAGTAATATGCAAACACAATTCGCTGTATACTATTATTATTATCATTATTTAACGAATGAAATGCGCTCTTTTGGTTTTCATTGGGGTATGAAAAATATTTGGGTGGTTTAAAGTGTGTGGAGTACTTTAAACCATCCAAATGTGTTTCATACCCCAATGAAAACCAAAAGAGCTCATTTCATTCCTTATATTTACATAAATATTTACCTTTAAAATGGCGTTGATTTCTTCCCTATATACGCCAGATTTACTATTTATTTCGAAAAAATAGTTTATTATACGGGGATTTTTATGGAGTAAAATGTAACAGCCGTTACGATCGGCAACATTTTAGACACACCCCTCATGCGCAATATTCTATTAAGTTAGGCTCCGCCCATCATCCAATGAAAACCGTTAAAGGGCATATATGAGGTATTCCGAAGGTAATGATATTTATTGGAAAATTAAATGCAGCGTGTCAAATAAGATTCATCGTAGCGAATGCAATAGCGATGTAAATATATTGTATTGTGTGGATTGTATACGTTCTTGAAGTCGTCTTAGTTGCTGAAATTACTAACGCGACTGAATGATCGCTGCAAACATGTCACAAAAATACCATATATTGATTTATGCATTCGATGCCTCATGAATACATGATCACAGAATGTCTCTATTCCTGATAAATATCAGTTGTATGAGCACCATTTCAAAATGGTCGAAATATAAAAAAACATATAGTGGTAGGCCTTCACAAACCCTCCATCATTCGGCGCTTCGCACCTCGTAATAGGAGTGTGTTGAACACAGGCACGCTACACTCCTGGTATGTATGATATCACTGCAACCTTGATTTCTCTACATAACCTGCACTTCAATTATTAATAATATCTTTGCACTGAACCACGAAATAAAGTCATGATATTGCTCTCAAGTGCCATGCAAGATATTTGTTCGCGTTAGTCTAGTTTTAAGATTGATTGTTACTTCAGAACATCTCTTGTTTATGTATTTATATGTTTTGTTGTTTGTTTATTTATTAACTGATTTTTTAAAATTAATTAATTAATTTGATAAATTGGGTATTGAACCCACAATCCACCAGTCACATATGAACCCCGCAGTCGGCATAAATAATGAATTAAATGAACATTAATTAGTTAATTAAATAAACAAATAGTTGGTTGGGTGGGTGTTTGATTGGTTGGTTATTGGTTCATTCATTCATTCATTCATTCATTCATTCATTCATTCATTCATTCATTCATTCATTCATTCATTCATTCATTCATTCATTCATTCATTCATTCATTCATTCATTCATTTATTCATTCATTCATTCATTCATTCATTCATTCTTTCATTTTCATTCATTCATTCATTCATTCATTCATTCATTCATTCTTTCATTCATTCATTCATTCATTCATTCATTCATTCATTCATTCATTCATTCATTCATTCATTCATTCACTGTTTGTTTGTTTGTTTGTTGGTTGGTTGGTTGGCTGGCTGGCTGGCTCGTTCGTTCGTTCGTTCGTTCGTGTTCGTTCGTTCGTTCGTTCATTCGTTCTTGTAAACGGGAAAGTACTGGCTGGAGGGCTGGCAGGCTGGCTGGCTGGCTGGCTGGCTCGTTCTTCGTAAGTTCGTTCGTTCGTTCTTTCGTTCATTCGTCCTTGTAAACGGGAAAGTACTGGCTGGAGGGCTGGCAGCCTGGCTGGCTGGCTGGCTCGTTCTTTGTTAGTTCGTTCGTTCGTTCTTTCGTTCATTCGTTCTTGGAATCGGGAAAGTACTGAGACAATGTGTTCTTATTGATGTTTGGTTGTATGGAAAGACATTGATGAATTTATTCAGTGTCATTTTGACTTTTAATCTGCTTAATTTCTTGTATTCTTTTTATTCTTCTTATTCTATCAAAGATTTAAATGTATTATTGGTGCACTATAATCAACAGTCACTAATATGCAACAACAATTCGCCATATACTATTCTTATACTCATTATTAATAATTAAATTGCAGGTTATGTAGATAATTCAAGGTAGCCGTGCATGCCTTTAATGTAAAATCAGACAGCACATTTAACTGCAGGTTATGTAGAGAAATCAAGGTTGCCGTGTGTGCCTTTAATGTAAAATCAGACAACACATATAACTGCATTTTATACAACTCTTTCGTAATGTACAAAAATAGTTCATTTTTATTTCTCTATTTGCGTGTTTTTTACACAACGGATGTTGCAGACAAATAAACATATGACAATACCATACCTATAGACATGATAGTATTTAAAGGGACTGGAGACGATCTGGAAGAAAAATATTAGTGTTAATCCAAATACAAAGAAGAAAACAGTGATGCAGAGTATCACAAGCCGGTCAGAACAGTTACATAAGAACACAGTAAGGGGAATGAATATGATAAATATAAACGAACAGCTTGTATATGTTAGAATTTTTTATTTGTAAGGGTCAACAATCAAAGCACATTTATCATGAACGATTTGAGCTCTAGATAAACTAGTCATCATGAGACAAAATGAACATGTGTTTAACCAACGAGCCCAATATAGGTGGCTTTGAAGTAGAATACCGCTTAAGCCGGTGCTAGGTGGCGTGAGAAGTGTTGCTTCTTTCATTACTTCTCATGAATATACTCAATAAAACCGAGTCTGCTGCTTTATTCTGTTAATTGTGTTTGTTGCTCCCAAAGGATCACCTTTATCAGTATTTATTAACATTCACACTAGCGTTCGTTTAGTGCAGTTTGGCGGCTGTAAAAAGTCTCCCCGTGCTACGAATCAGTAGTGTTATTGTTTACTGGTCCTTTGGGACCAACGAGCCCAATATAGGTGGCTTTGAAGTATAATACCGCTTAAGCCGGTGCTAGGGGGCGTGAAAAGTGTTGCTACTTTCATTACTTCTCATGAACAGACTCAATAAAACCGAGTCTGCTGCTTTATTTTCTTAATTGTGTTTGTTGCTCTCAAAGGATCACCTTTATCAGTATTTATTTAAGTTTGACATCTGTGTTGTATAATGTTATAATATAAATATGATAGACATCTGAAATAGTATGTGTAATGGATCACGAAAAAAAAATGTTGTTTCATGATTAGAATGTGAGGAGTTGGGAAAAGATCATGGTTAGAATATGAAAAATTGGTAAATTATCATAGTTATAAACAAAAAGACAACGTAATGATACTATTATAGTAATTGGAGCGATTGTGAAGGTAATCTCAGATTTTAGCAATGCAAGAAATTGTTTTATTTTAGATGTTTGTTATTATTGAAATCTGATTAGTAGTTCATGAGAATAAACTTGCAGTGAAACAGACCTATTCAAACTCTTTAGAAGATGCTTCAGTTAAAGTTTCATCAACTCTGTTTAATGATTGAAGAGGTGTAACTTCCTCCATAATGTACAAAACATCAATTTAAAGTATAACAGTATTTTCGAAATTGTATATTGGTATGAAGGTTTTCCAAAGAAAACGGAATGAATGCTAGTCTTATTTTTACTAATTTTGTTCTTTCCTAACCAGTTACGAGAAAATTAAATGCATTGCATTTTTCTAATTGACGATCGTTTGACAAGAATGTTGAATGAATGAATGAATGAATGAATGAATGAATGAATGAATGAATGAATGAATGAATGAAAGTCTTTATTTACAGAGGGTTACCCAATTAGTATAAACTAATCTTCCTTGGGGCCCTCTAAAGCAATATTTACATACATACAAATACATAATTATATAGCAATATAACAATCAGCATAACAAATTCAAAGTAAGCATTATTCATAAACATGATAAACATGATAACAATGTTACACAACAACATAATACATACATATGGCGGCAGAGGTTTAACTTACAGACTTACATATGGCCATATTTACAATTTTAGCTTTATGACTGTTGATTCGAATTTATCCACTAAGTATAATTTACTGTGAAACTTTTAATACTTTCGCTCTGTCTTATTTCATTTGGAATGTTATTCCATACTTTTACCCCAGAGTAAGACATACTCCCTTTAAAAAGTTCTATATTTGGTTTGGGTATTAAAAAATCCGATTTATTTGAAGAACGTAAATGATTTGGACGCCTGACATTGTAATTGAACATATTTTGAATATATGACGGGACTGCATTTTGCGATACCCTGTACATAAATTTGTTTTTTTATTGAAATCTGATTAGTAGTTCATGAGAATAAACTTGCAGTGAAACAGACCTATTCAAACTCTTTAGAAGATGCTTCAGTGTTCATGAAAATATGAATCTAATAAACGCCTAGAAACATTGAGCTCATTATTATTATTATTATTATTATTATTATCAATACATTCATAAGAACATAATTTATTATTTTGAATGAATTCGAAATGAAAATGTTAGGAACTGATTTACTGTGTAAAGAAAAGAAATATAAAACGATCGGACAAGGAAAGTAGCATTCAAGGAGGACAGTCAACCACAAAACACAGAAACAAACATGGAAACAGACAAACAAGAAGGCAAAAGTAATAATAAAAGTAAACAACATCACAAACACAAGCAACGTAATAAATAATGTATTTTAATTGTATAGACAAAAGATTTTAATTATTAAATTACGCTCTCTAGTCAGCGGACGTATTTACCACTTACGTTTCAAATACAAATATTAGAATATTACACAGTGATTTATAACCGGTGCAAAGGAGAGTATAATTATATTTAAACACACGATCTGGCGAATGCAACCTGTACTTTCAAAGTGCGCTATTTTTTTGTTCTTGGCAGCTGGCGCTTTTGAGGATATCTCAAGCTCATTTGTAACATTATTATGGCAGGCGTAACTCAAAATCCGCTATACCTTCGTCCAGATATAATCTTGGATTCATCTTTATTGGCATGCACATGTATAAATCAATATAAGGTATGTTCATGGTGGCATGTAGCTGAAGTCGGATACTTCGCTACTTATTTATTTAGTTATTTATTTGTTTGTCTGTTTTGTTTTGGTTTGTTTGTTTGTTTATTTATTTATTAGTTTATTTATTAATTTATCGATTGATTTATTGATTAATTTATTTATCGATTCATTATTATTTTTATTAATGTATTCATTAATTTATATTAAATTAATTAATATATAGAGTCTGGTCTCAGCGAGTTGGCTTATTTAAACACCGATTTGCGCGTGTTGAAATAATCAACGAGCTGAGACAGACTCTATCTTTTTTGTAGCATGGTGTACTTAACACTGTGACGTCAGAGTGACGTCCGTACTCTAAATTCCTCTATATGGTAGTTGTAGTACGGTATAACCACGACCCTTGTGTTGCCTTATATTAAACGATTTACTGCTTTGCATTCATCATTATCTTTGATGACTATTAATTATATATCAACATTCTGTTCTTATTTCAGAAAGATTTAAACTTGGTGCATCTCTTCAAGATTCTGAACTCGCGCAGTTATTACTAACGACGTTGGTGTATATTTCCACATTTACATTTGACGACTAGTTACGATATTCCAAAATTCTTTTCTTACTGACAAAGGATTTTCAACAAGTAAGTGTTTTTGTTTTGTTTGTTTTGTTGAAATGTGTTTCTTTATGTGTGTGTGTGTGTGTGTGTGTGTGTGTGTGTGTGTGTGTGTGTGGAGGGGTGGGGAAGTGGTGTGTGTGTGGGGGGGGGAGGTGGTGCGTGCGTGCCTGCTTGCCTGCGCGGGTGTGTGGGTGAGGTGCGTGCGTGCGTGCCTGTCTGCGCACATGTGTGTGTGTGTCAATTCGCCGCAGATAGTACATAAACCTATATATCGTTTTGCCCATCATTCAAAGAGGGTTAAGAAAGCTGAGATCCTGGTTCGATTTCTTTGCAGCATTCAACGAAACAAAAATCCGAATGTCGTGGCCATCTATGGGTTTCACGTTTGAACCAATCATAAATCGGAGTTCTTTATTATTATTCTAAATCATGTACCCTCGCCATAGACCTACATACAGTACAGTATTTATATCCATGACACTCGCATTTATTTTTACAGTTCAGATTTGTTTTTCTGAAAAATAATCCCGTAATATGGCGAAGAAATGTGAAATATAGTAACAACATGTTGTCGTCTCCAACATGTCTCTAACAAAATGTTGTCGTCTCCAAAATGTCTCTAACAAAATGTTGTCGTCTCCAACATGTCTCTAACAAAATGTTGTCGTCTCCAACATGTCTCTAACAACATGCAGCAATAAGAGGTCTGTTACCTTATTTGATAAAAATGCATATCCATTTCTGTCATATGGCTGTGATGTATGGGGATTTGCCAAAGCTAACAGTATTGAATATATTGTCACTCAGTTTTGTAAAAAGTTGTTGGGTGTTAAGAAATCTACACTAAAAGATTTTATTTATGGTGAGCGAGGTAGAAGTACATTAAACAATAGACGGCTGTTCTCAATTAATAAATATTGGTTTACAATTATACAATCAGAGGATATGAAATACATTATTAACATACGATAAATACATGAAGATATGTGAAGTGATATTGGTGTAAATGCAGGCACACACAAGTGGGCCAGCAAAGTCAGAGATAGTTTAAGTAATTATGGATTCTATCATGTTTGGTTTCATCAAATCGTGGGTAACATGAATGCGTTCTTAACATTTTTAAACAACGTTTGAATGATGTTGTTATACATTAATGGAACACAAGATTAACTGATTCATACAGAGCTTTGTTTTACCGAAATATTTCAAATGTTGTGTTACAACCCTACTTAGATATCGTCTCATAGCTTAGAAGTGAAAATGGACAAATGGTCCAGCAATAGAGTTCATATAGACGATGTAGACTTTGTAACATACTCGAAGACGAGTACAATTTTGTTTAATGTTGTTGTCCATTGTATAATGTTTTACGTAAGAAATACGTGTCAAGTTTTTATTTCCAACGGCCAAGCGAACGCGTTGAAACGTTGTAAAATGAGTACAATTGTTACATGGTTGAGTACAAAGACTTTTTTTATTATAATAAACGCCTCGGTATTTGTTTTAAATGGTTGTTTTGATTGGCTTTTTGTTTAGACACTTTGTTTATATTAGTTTGCGTAACATTCTACCAACTGGGTTAGGTGAAATATATGTGCATATAATAACGTATAATATGAAACAAATGGAAATATTCGAATCTGTAGAATCAGTTTGACAGTATAAGAATGTCAACAAGTAGGTACAACAGTCGAACGGGAAAAATAGCTTTCACAGAACACAATCAACTAAAAACAAGCATTGACATAAACAACAATTACAATGTTAATAAAAAACAATTCAAGTGACCAGGGTCAGGTTAGTGGAACGGTCAGTGGAAAAGGGGCAACTGGGCGTTTAAATCAGGTTTAAGGGTGCACAAACCTCACTCTTATCCGATCGTCATCCCAATAAAACGTGACAGTGTTAATAAATAAATTCCCGCAGGGTAATATTCTCTAACAAACAAGGCAGCATTAATATGCAATAAAAGTATAACACATAGATGATCATGCATGTATGAGAATAAAAAACAAAAGCATAGAAAGCCACAATGTAATTACTCGCCCTTTGAAGAGTTAGGTCGACGTCACGTCATCATAGGGTCCACAGTTTATCCGGTCATCGCACAATCAATGAGGAAAGTGTCAAATTGTAAATGGGTCCACCGCTAAACATGCTAAACATTGAGACTCTTCATGAACGGTAGTAAATAGTGCTTGCTACCGTTCATGTCCGCTGTACTTGTGTTGAACAGAACTCAATATTTAAATTGTCAGAAGTACAGAAATTTGAACCATCCCAAAGATGGTATGCATATGATGATTAATGCAATTTAATGGAACTTTCAATGAGGTATTTTCACACCATTCCAACGCAAATTTATTTAAGGATTGTTTTTCATTTTTTGCGGTATTATCGAAGTATAACACGTCAATGATGTATCACAAATTGTACAAAACATGAAAAAACAAATCCGTATAATTGCAAACGTATATCAATGACAATCTTTTCTGACCGTCCATTTTATATCACATGCCCCAGTAAGCTCTAAATTAAATTTATTTCAGTTGAACCGATCAGTCAAATCACACATTTTCAAATTTGAAATCTACTCCGCCCAGAGTAGATATTTACCTTTCCTAAAAGAATATAGTTATTTTGGCCTAGCTCTGTATGATATAAAGTTGCGTATCGCGATATTTTTCCGACGATATATCTTCCTTTTCAAAAATGTTATGACAAAGCTCCGTGTAATCGTTCTGTTATATAAGAATGTATGCTGAGATTAAAATACAATTGTTTCATATATAATTGCCATCATCACCCATCAGTGGCATAGTTGATTATAGGCACTACAGGCGCCTACAACCTTTTCCAAAATAAGAAAATTCTTTAAAAACATATACACGAGGGCTTTCAAATAGTACGCGGACTTTTTCGATATCGCACTCATTTATTGACGTAAACCTTTAAGATTCATACATGTTGTAATCCAACTCATAAGAAATCAAATGATTTAAACAAAATATCGATACCATGTCTAATTACGTTGCAATAAATGATATATTAGGGCCAGAAACCCATCTACGGAGTAATCCAAAATGTGACGTCTGTAGTTTATAACTGCATTTCGGAAATGGCTAAATAAACGGAAAATCGGAGGCAAAAATACACAAAACTAAAGTAGCATTGTCAATGGTATTCCAAAATTGCATCATGAAATGTTGTGAATATTGAACATGGAGAACTAGAATAAATATAAATAAGTAGACAGACACTTCCTCGCGTTTAAGTTGAAATTGGCGACTTCAAATTGTATATGTTAATAAATTAAGAATACTGATATATGTTCAATAAACATGTCTGTTGGAATGACTATGCTATTTGTTTTCTAAATATTTTGAATATTTGTACTAATCTCGATCAAATTCATATGATCTTTTTCCGAAGCTGTCATATACTTACAAAACATGATTATTCAACAATGCTGTACTATATTTATTTAATGCAAACGATGAATAATACAATAATCTAATTAAATAACAATTACGTCTGTTATTTCTAGCATTTTTCATCATTTATAATGTTCGGTTGTTGTTGGTTTTCACGGCGACGCCATAGCACACAAATGACGTACAGTGGGGTTGTAAAAACTCGTGTTTCTTGAAATATTTTTTAAATAGTTTTATAATACACACTGATATGAAAGTGAAAGCGCAAACCTTTATTGCTATATAATTTAATTTACTTGATTTATAAAAGTGTAATAACTATTAAAAATGTCCACGTATTATTTGAACATCCCTCGTATATATAATTTAAAAAAAATGAAGGTGGTAAATTGGGTGATAGGGTGTTGTTGTAAAATCGAAATGTAGACCTTTTGTAATAACGTTCAGAATTATACCGTTTCGCCAATACAATCTTGAAATCCATCCAAAAAAATTAATTTTGGTTATTTTAAAAAAGTCTCCCCAAACTCGTAAGAAGGCACCATCTTACATTTAATTTTAAAACATAATGGGCGAGGGGGCGAGCAGGCTGCCATAGCCAACTAGCAACTTTGCGGCTATGATGCTCAATTGATTGGGCCTAAACTTAATAGCGGCCAGCTACGCTCCTGCACACTAATAATGTATGATGACCTCCACCACCACATCACCACCTCACCAATATACCGCATAATTAATTTGTAATTGACATCCAAACTCGTTGGTCTAAATCAACATTCCATCATTGCTGGTTTATTTTCCTTTTAAAGAAATGTGTCTATAGTTATCAACACAAACACAATGCTTGCCATTTAGGCCCGTAGCCAGCCCTGAAATTAAATCGATGCAAATCCCTTCCTCGGGGTCTAAGGACATGCCCCCAGGAAACAAATGTTGACTAAATGAGATTTCCTGATTTTTTAAGTGCATTCCACAGGCAAGACTTTCAGTTCTTTATTAGACAAGTATATTCAAGGGTATTTAATTTATTGATTAGCTATAACATTAAACTGTTTATTCAATGTTTGGTACTTTTTCAAAATTGTACTGAGGCAACTGCCTTTGTAGCGTAGCTACGGGCCTGTATGTACATTATACGTTTGATTTCATATAATGGAATCAAAGTCAGTAGCATGCAATATATTTAAGATAACATGTACACAGTGCCTGGAAATAAACGTTAAAGGGACACATGGCACTCTTGAGATTTATATCATGCATTAAAATTAGCACATCGATTAATCCTGTAACATTTTGACTTTAAACCTCTTTCATATAATTAAATACAAATTTGAGATTTGTTTCCGTTATTTTACCAGGTTTTATTTATTTATTTTTTTGTTTTGTTTTTAAATAAGTGGGGCAATAATCAATACTTAGTTACAAATGTAAAAACAATTTGCCTTGGACTATTCTAATTATAATTATTAATGATTGCGCATACGCAGGTTATGTAGGGAAAAAACGGGATATCGCGAGGCCATCCTTACAAAAAGGTTTGCTGTTTCCCGACTCAGGATTTCGTAAATGGGTAGGTAGGTAGGTAGGTGGTTTTTTTTGCCAAGGACAATAAACACCTTAAGAAATTAAACAAAAAATATACTGAAGATAGCAACAAAAAAATAATGTTAAAACATTGTTATGAAAAGTTTGGGTATAGCCATTTTTAGTAGGGCCCTTTGTAGGTAGGGAAACAGAAAGACAACACTTTTTTATAGTAGGCTCGAGTATTAAACATATCAAGATTGCCGTGTGCTCCTTTAATGCTTCATTACAGGGTAAAATAAAAAAACAAGATTGCCGTGTGCTCCTTTAATAGCTTCATTACAGGGTAAAATAAACACACTAGGAACATCAACATTGCCGTGTGCTACTTTAATGCTTCATTACCGAGTAAAATAAACACACCAAGATTGCCATGTGGTCCTTTAATGATTCATTACAGGGTAAAATAAACACATCAAGATTGCCGTGTGCTCCTTTAATGCTTCGTTAAAGGCAAAAATAAACACATCCAGATTGCCGTGTGCTCCTTTAATGCTTCATTACAAAGTAAAATAAACACACCAAGATTGCCATGTGGTCCTTTAATGATTCATTACAGGGTAAAATAAACACATCAAGATTGCCGTGTGCTCCTTTAATGCTTCATTAAAGGCGATAATAAACACATCAAGATTGCCGTGTCCTTTAATGCGTCATTACAGGGTAAAATAAACACACTAGGAACATCTAGATTGCCGTGTGCTGCTTTTATGTTTCATTGCAGGGTAAAATAAACACATCAAGATTGCCGTGTGCTCCTTTAATGCTTCATTACAGAGTAAAATAAACACACCAAGATTGCCATGTGGTCCTTTAATGCTTCATAACAGGGTAAAATAAACACATCAAGATTGCCATGTGGTCCTTTAATGATTCATACAGGGTAAAATAAACACATCAAGATTGCCATGTGGTCCTTTAATGATTCATTACAGGGTAAAATAAACACATCAATATTGCCGTGTGCTCCTTTAATGCTTCATTAAAGGCGATAATAAACACATCAAGATTGCCGTGTGGTCCTTTAATGATTCATTACAGGGTAAAATAAACACATCAAGATTGCTGTGTGCTCCTTTAATGCTTCATTACAGAGTAAAATAAACACACCAAGATTGCCATGTGGTCCTTTAATGCTTCATAACAGGGTAAAATAAACACATCAAGATTGCCGTGCGCTCCTTTAATGCTTCATTACAGAGTAAAATAAACACACCAAGATTGCCATGTGGTCCTTTAATGCTTCATAACAGGGTAAAATAAACACATCAAGATTGCCATGTGGTCCTATAATGATTCATTACAGGGTAAAATAAACACATCAAGATTGCCATGTGGTCCTTTAATGATTCATTAAAGGGTAAAATAAACACACCAATATTGCCATGTGGTCCTTTAATGCTTTATTACAGGGTAAAGTAAACACATCAAGATTGTTGTGTGCTCCTTTATTGCTTCATTAAAGGGTAAAATAAACACACCAAGATTGCCGTGTGCTCCTTTAATGCTTCATTAAAGGGTAAAATAAACACACCAAGATTGCCATATGCTCCTTTAATGCTTCATTAAAGGGTAAAATAAACACACCAAGATTGCCATGTGTTCCTTTAATGCTTCATTAAATGGTAAAATAAACACATCAAGATTGCCATGTGGTCCTTTAATGCTTTATTACAGGGTAAAATAAACACATCAAGATTGCCGTGTGCTCCTTTAATGCTTCATTACAGGGTAAAATAAACACATCAAGATTGCCGTGTGCTCCTTTAATGCGTCATTACAGGGTAAAATAAACACACCAGGAACATCTAGATTGCCGTGTGCTGCTTTAATGTTTCATCGCAGGGCAAAATAAACACATCAATATACCATGTGCTCCTTTAATGCTTCATTAAAGGCGAAAATAAACACATCAAGATTGCCGTGTGCACCTTTAATGTTTCATTACAAACACATCAAGATTGCCGTGTGCTCCTTTAATGCTTCATTACAAACACATCAAGATTGTCGTGTGCTCCCTTAATGCTTCATTACAGAGTAAAATAAACACACCAAGATTGCCGTGTGCTCCTTTAATGCTTCATTAAAGGCGATAATAAACACATCAAGATTGCTGTGTCCTTTGATGCGTCATTACAGGATAAAATAAACACACTAGGAACATCTAGATTGCCGTGTGCTGCTTTTATGTTTCATTGCAGGGTAAAATAAACACATCAAGATTGCCGTGTGCTCCTTTAATGCTTGCCGTGTGCTCCTTTAATGCTTGCCGTGTGCTCCTTTAATGCTTCACTGCATGGTAAAATAAACTCACCAATATTGCAGTGTGCTCCTTTAGTGCTTCATTGCAGGGTAAAATAAACACACCAAGAGTGCCGTGTACACCTTTACAGGGTAAAATAAACACAGCAAGATTGCCGTATGCTCCTTTAATGATTCATTACAGGGTAAAATATACACACCAAGATTGCCATGTGTCCCTTTTATTGTTTCATTGCAGGGTAAAATAAACACACCAAAATTGCCGTGTGCTCCTTTAATGCTTGCCGTGTGCTCCTTTAATAGCTTCATTACAGAGTAAAATAAACACACCAAATTTGCCAAGTGATCCTTTAATGCTTCATTACAGGGTAAAATAACCAGACCAAGATTGCAGTGTGCTCCTTTAATGCTTCATAACAGGGTGAAATATACACACCAAGATTGCCGTGTGTTCCTTTAATGCTTGCCGTGTGTTCCATTAATGCTTCATTGCAGGGTAAAATAAACACACAAATATTGCCGTGTGCTCCTTTTGTGCTTCATTGCAGGGTAAAATAAACACACCAAGATTGCCGTGTGCACCTTTACAGGGTAAACTAAACACAGCAAGATTGCCATATGCTCCTTTAATGCTTCATTACAGGGTAAAATAAACACACCAAGATTGCCATGTGTCCCTTTTATGCTTCAATGATTGCAAGGTAACATAAACATACCAAGATTGCCGTGTGCTCCTTTAATGCTTGTCGTGTGCTCCTTTAATGCTTCATTGCAGTGTAAAATAAACACACCAAGATTGCCGTGTGCTCCTTTAATGCTTGCCGTGTGCTCCTTTAATGCTTGCCGTGTGCTCCTTTAATGCTTCATTGCAGGATATAAAAAACACACCAATATTGCCGTGTGCTCCTTTAATGCCATGTCGTGTGCTCCTTTAATGCTTCATTGCAAGGTAAAATAAACACATCATGATTGCCATGTGCTCCTTTAATGCTTGCCGTGTGCTCCTTTAATGCTTCATTGCAGGGTAAAATAAACACACCAAGATTGCCGTGTACTCCTTTAATGCTTCATTCATAACAGGGTAAAATAAACACACCAAGATTGCCGTTTGCTCCTTAATTCTTCATTACAGGGAAAATAAAAAGATTGCCATGTGCTCCTTTAATGCATCATTAAAGGGTAAAATAAACACACCAAGATGCCCGTGTGCTGATTTAATGCTTCATTACAGGGTAAAATAAAATCACCAAGATTGTCGTGTGTCCCTTTAATTCTTCATTTCAGGGTAAAATAAACACACCAAAATTGCCGTGTGACCCTTTAATTCTTCATTACAGGATAAAATTAACATTGATAAAATTGCCGTGTGCTTCTTTAATGCTTCATTGTCACAGGATGACCTTAGTGGTTGGGCTAACTCAGGAAAGAATCAATGACGGTGAATGCATTTACATAAGTTTAATGCAACTTTTAAAATATGTTTAATATATATACAATTATCTAAAAAAACAAGCGAATACACAAATGAACTATGAAAAGAATGTTCTCCTGAACGTTTAAGACGTTCTTAGTATTGTTATAAATACTGAATGTCTAAGACACTAAAGTGTTGTTAAAGCTATAACAATGTTGATCTAGCGCGATAACTGTGATGCGCGAGAGCTCATGAAGATGATGATGCGCGAATTCAATGGATGATTGTCATCAAATGCCTTCTGTAAGGGTTGATGACGCGATGCAATGATAGTTAATCTCCACTGAGATTGTGAATGATATTCCTCCAGTGAGGACTGGTAACGGGCCCACCTTGTGTCCCGGGGGTTGTCGTTAGTAAAACCTGGCTGCGCAGGTACGGGGACCGTCTCCACCGCTTGTAACGTTAGTCGTGGAAGCTTAGCTCCACTCCTGGATATCCAAACCTAGATGGCTTACTCCAACCCTGGATGGCTTATATCCTGGATGGCTTAGGCTGTAATTATACATACGTTTTAGATGTCGGTTGACAAACATACCAATCTTGCATAATTATCATTACCCAAACAAATCATTATTCAATCAATATATGTACGAATGATGAGTAGCAATGTATACATATTCTACAACGCCATGTATACGCTATGTACGTCGCTGTTAATCAATGCCCCTAATACATGTAATATAAACATGATCAAATTACTCATATATTACACTCACTGAGTTATGCATGCACGCATTTATTCTTGTCACTCATCTCATTGTTAACTAATGTTAACAATCGTGTATTACAATCACTGAGTTATACGCCAACGTTAACTAATGCACCTATTATCCACTGTTATCAAATTAATATTGTTTTACAATTAATGATCAATTACATAATTACATCTAATAAAGTAACTTCAAAATCATATGCTAGTCTAAAGTTATGTTTGAGAAACATCAATGCTAACCGGATGTCGTAACCTCCAATCAAGATGGCGCCGCCCACTGAATACAAATATACGATAAAAGTTTAATAAAACTACTAACCACATGTTGCCTGTGAAATTTGCCGTCCAATCTCTGTTCCAACAAAGTACTATCGATGATCCCGGCGAAAGCTAGAAGACAATGGGTTTTATAGCAAACATTACGCCCAAATCATTATTTGCCCCGTTCAGTCCGTGACAAACGTGGCTAAATCTACAGTATTGAATCTACACGCGAGGCCCTTATACAATTTTGCCGTTTAAGGAAAATATACCTATACGTTTACATGCATTAGCACAAAACTAAACTTATGACACGGCCTCTCTGGCGGCCACTTAAAATGTGCACGCTTTTACGTGTTACATGAATAGATCATGAATATTGTGAAATTGTTTCAACTCGAACAATAGATTTTGGGTGTAACCGATACAAGAGCTATATGCGACCAGTACGCTCTACCCGTGACATTTTGTGACATTCATTACAGGGTAAAATAAAACACATCAAGATTGCCATGTGATCCTTTAATGCTTCATTACAGCTAAAGACTTCGTTTTGAGAAACATGTATTATATATAAGAAGTTTACTAAATATCTGTAATTCATGTTAAAGGAGTAGTTCGTGAAACTGAAAACTATGATTAAAGGGAAGAAAAATAAAAGTTGATGAGTTCCGATTTGACAATTTAACATTTCTGCTTACATTTAAGATTACTTATGTGTGTGCGTGCGTGTGTGGGAGGGAGTTTATGTTTCCGGAAACATGCGCTAAATTATAAAACCCGTGGGTTTTGTATGCATTATTATACACCAAAACATCTTATTCTCATAACGTGGGAAACTGTCTACCCCTGCTATCACGGCATCTAGAAAACTTAAACATTATTATTAATATTATTATTATTATTATTATTATTATTATTATTATTATTTATTATTATTATTATTAAAATTATTATTATTATTATTATTCGTGGATGGAGTGGAAAACAATCAGTTACGGGTAGGGTAAAATACGGAGTGTAGGTCATTTTTTCGGAAACATAACTATTGTTTGTTTGGCCTTACTGTTGTACCTAGTCCTACATAGTAGTGTGGGTACATTGACATGTGTACCTAGACCTACATAGCAGTGTGGGTACATTGACATGTGTACCTAGTCCTACATAGTAGTGTGGGTACATTGACATGTGTACCTAGTCCTACATAGCAGTGTGGGTACATAGTCCTACATAGCAGTGTTGGTACATTGACATTTGTACCTAGTCCTACATAGCAGTGCGGGTACATTGACATGTGTACCTAGTCCTACATAGCAGTGTGGGTACATTGACATGTGTACCTAGTCCTACATAGTAGTGTGGGTACATTGACATGTGTACCTAGTCCTACATAGCAGTGTTGGTACATTGACATGTGTACCTAGTCCTACATAGCAGTGTGGGTACACTGACATTTGTACCTAGTCCTACATAGCAGTGTGGGTACATTGACATGTGTACCTAATCCTACATAGCAGTGTTGGTTCATTGACATGTGTACCTAGTCCTACATAGCAGTGTGGGTACATTGACATTCGTACCTAGTCCTACATAGCAGTGTGGGTACATTGACATTGGTACCTAGTCCTACATAGTAGTGTGGGTACATTGACATGTGTACCCAGTCCTACATAGTAGTGTGATTACATTGACATGTATACCTAGTCCTACATAGCAGTGTGCGTACATTGACATGTGTACCTAGTCCTACATAGCAGTGTGGGTACATTGACATTTGTACCTAGTCCTACATAGTAGTGTGGGTAGATTGACATGTGTACCTAGTCCTACATAGCAGTGTGGGTACACTGACATTTGTACCTAGTCCTACATAGCAGTGTGGGTACATTGACATGTGTACATAGTCCTACAATGCAGTGTGGGTACATTGACATGTGTACCTAGTCCTACATAGCAGTGTGGGTACATTGACATGTGTACCTAGTCCTACAGAGCAGTGTGGGTACATTGGCATGTGTTCCTAGTCCTACATAGCAGTGTGGGTACATTGACATGTGTACCTAGTCCTACAGAGCAGTGTGGGTACATTGACATGTGTACCTAGTCCTACATAGCAGTGTGGGTACATTGACATGTGTACCTAGTCCTACATAGTAGTGTGGGTACATTGACATGTGTACCTAGTCCTCCATAGCAGTGTGGGTACATTGACATTTGTACCTAGTCCTACATAGCAGTGTGGGTACATTGACATTTGTACCTAGTCCTACATAGCAGTGTGGGTACATTGACATTTGTTCCTAGTCCTACATAGTAGTGTGGGTACATTGACATGTGTACCTAGTCCTATATATCAGTGTGGGTACATTGACATGTGTACCTAGTCCTACATAGTAGTGTGGGTACATTGACATGTGTACCTAGTCCTACATAGCAGTGTGGGTACATTGACATTTGTACCTAGTCCTACATAGCAGTGTGGGTACATTGACATTTGTACCTAGTCCTACATAGCAGTGTCGGTACATTGACATGTGTACCTAGTCCTACATAGCAGTGTGGGTCCATTGACATTGGTACCCAGTCTTACATAGCAGTGTGGGTACATTGACATGTGTACCTAGTCCTACATAGCAGTGTGGGTACATTGACATGTGTACCTAGTCTTACATAGCAGTGTGGGTATATTGGCATGTGTACCTAGTCCTACATAGCAGTGTGGGTACACTGACATGTGTACCTAGTCCTACATAGTAGTGTGGGTACATTGACATTGGTACCTAGTCCTACATAGCAGTGTGGGTATATTGACATGTGTACCTAGTCCTACATAGCAGTGTGGGTACATTGACAAGTGTACCTAGTCCTACATAGCAGTGTGGGTACATTGACATGTGTACCTAGTCCTACATAGCAGTGTGGGTACATTGACATTGGTACCTAGTCCTACATAGCAGTGTGGGTACATTGACATTGGTACCTAGTCTTACATAGCAGTGTGGGTACATTGACATGTGTACCTAGTCCTACAAAGCAGTGTGGGTACATTGACATGTGTACCTAGTCCTACATAGTAGTGTGGGTACATTGACATTGGTACCTAGTCCTACATAGCAGTGTGGGTACATTGACATGTGTACCTAGTCCTACATAGCAGCGTGGGTACATTGACATGTGTACCTAGTCCTACATAGTAGTGTGTGTACATTGATATTTGTACCTAGTCCTACATAGCAGTGTGGATACAATGACATGTGTACCTAGACCTACATAGCAGTGTGGGTACATTGACATGTGTACCTAGTCCTGCATAGTAGTGTGGGTACATTGACATGTGTACCTAGTCCTACATAGCAGTGTGGGTACATTGACATTTGTACCTAGTCCTACATAGCAGTGTGGGTACATTGACATTTGTACCTAGTCCTACATAGCAGTGTGGGTACATTGACATTTGTACCTAGTCCTACATAGCAGTGTGGGTACATTGACATTTGTTCCTAGTCCTACATAGTAGTGTGGGTACATTGACATGTGTACCTAGTCCTATATATCAGTGTGGGTACATTGACATGTGTACCTAGTCCTACATAGTAGTGTGGGTACATTGACATGTGTACCTAGTCCTACATAGCAGTGTGGGTACATTGACATTTGTACCTAGTCCTACATAGCAGTGTGGGTACATTGACATTTGTACCTAGTCCTACATAGCAGTGTCGGTACATTGACATGTGTACCTAGTCCTACATAGCAGTGTGGGTCCATTGACATTGGTACCCAGTCTTACATAGCAGTGTGGGTACATTGACATGTGTACCTAGTCCTACATAGCAGTGTGGGTACATTGACATGTGTACCTAGTCTTACATAGCAGTGTGGGTATATTGGCATGTGTACCTAGTCCTACATAGCAGTGTGGGTACACTGACATGTGTACCTAGTCCTACATAGTAGTGTGGGTACATTGACATTGGTACCTAGTCCTACATAGCAGTGTGGGTATATTGACATGTGTACCTAGTCCTACATAGCAGTGTGGGTACATTGACAAGTGTACCTAGTCCTACATAGCAGTGTGGGTACATTGACATGTGTACCTAGTCCTACATAGCAGTGTGGGTACATTGACATTGGTACCTAGTCCTACATAGCAGTGTGGGTACATTGACATTGGTACCTAGTCTTACATAGCAGTGTGGGTACATTGACATGTGTACCTAGTCCTACAAAGCAGTGTGGGTACATTGACATGTGTACCTAGTCCTACATAGTAGTGTGGGTACATTGACATTGGTACCTAGTCCTACATAGCAGTGTGGGTACATTGACATGTGTACCTAGTCCTACATAGCAGCGTGGGTACATTGACATGTGTACCTAGTCCTACATAGTAGTGTGTGTACATTGATATTTGTACCTAGTCCTACATAGCAGTGTGGATACAATGACATGTGTACCTAGACCTACATAGCAGTGTGGGTACATTGACATGTGTACCTAGTCCTGCATAGTAGTGTGGGTACATTGACATGTGTACCTAGTCCTACATAGCAGTGTGGGTACATTGACATTTGTACCTAGTCCTACATAGCAGTGTGGGTACATTGACATTTGTACCTAGTCCTACATAGCAGTGTGGGAACATTGACATTTGTACCTAGTCCTACATAGCAGTGTGGGTACATTGACATTGGTACCTAGTCCTACATAGCAGTGTGGGTACATTGACATGTGTACCTAGTCCAACATACAGTGTGGGTACATTGACATTTGTACCTAGGCCTACATAGCAGTGTGGGTACATTGACATTTGTACCTAGTCCTACATAGTAGTGCGGGTACATTGACATTGGTACCTAGTCCTACATAGCAGTGTGGGTACATTGACATTTGTACCTAGTCCTACATAGTAGTGTGGGTACATTGACATGTGTACCTAGTCCTACATAGTAGTGTGGGTACATTGACATTGGTACCTAGTCCTACATAGCAGTGTGGGTACATTGACATTTGTAGCTAGTGCTACATAGCTGTGTGGGTACATTGACATGTGTACCTAGTCCTACATAGTAGTGTGGGTACATTGGCATGTGTACCTAGTCCTACATAGTAGTGTGGGTACATTGACATTTGTACCTAGTCCTACATAGTAGTGTGGGTACATTGACATGTGTACCTAGTCCTACATAGTAGTGTGGGTACATTGACATGTGTACCTAGTCCTTTATAGCAGTGTGGGTACATTGACATGTGTACCTAGTCCTACATAGCAGTGTGGGTACATTGACATGTGTACCTAGTCCTACATAGCAGTGTGGGTACATTGACAAGTGTACCTAGTCCTACATAGCAGTGTGGGTACATTGACATTTGTACCTAGTCCTACATAGCAGTGTGGGTACATTGACATTTGTACCTAGTCCTACA
The DNA here is from genome assembly GCA_037043455.1 of Cyrtodaria siliqua. Lineage (NCBI taxonomy): Eukaryota > Metazoa > Mollusca > Bivalvia > Adapedonta > Hiatellidae > Cyrtodaria > Cyrtodaria siliqua. The sequence goes on from JAWPHD010002281.1 coordinate 86,878, forward strand.
TAGCAGTGTAGGTACATTGACATGTGTACCTAGTCCTACATAGCAGTGTGGGTACATTGACATGTGTACCTAGTCCTACATAGCAGTGTGGGTACATTGACATGTGTACCTAGTCCTACATAGTAGTGTGGGTACATTGACATTTGTACCTAGTCCTACATAGTAGTGTGGGTACATTGACATGTGTACCTAGTCCTACATAGTAGTGTGGGTACATTGACATGTGTACCTAGTCCTACATAGCAGTGTGGGTACATTGACATGTGTACCTAGTCCTACATAGCAGTGTGGGTACAATGACATTGGTACCTAGTCCTATATAGCAGTGTGGGTACATTGACATGTGTACCTAGTCCTACATAGCAGTGTGGGTACATTGACATTTCAAATTAATATAATGATAGTCAATCGTGCAAAACCACACGAAGTATAATTATCTAAGACTTGATAATTTTAAAAAAAAAAAGGTCCTTCATTATTAAACTGTCAACATGTTTAAGCCTATTTGGACTGGAGGCGATCTGGGCGTTTTATGGGTATTTCTCGAAAAATAAGATTATATATATATGATAGGAGATGTTAGAATGGTAATGAAAGGACATAGTAGATATTATGATAAGAATAGAAGTACACACATCACTGTACTAATATTTGTCAAACGTGGTCAGTTCTGAGCAGCAAACTGTCCCCATTTATCGTTATGTTGTCTTATTAATCCCTAGATATCGCTATTATTCTTTCTGTTTTCAGTCACTATTCTTCACTTTTCTCTTGTGCGATGACCGGACAACCTCGTGTGGTTCCATTACTGCACCTTCTGAAACCCTGAAAGGGGAGGTTGGTGCATGAACTTTCGTCTCTCGGGTTTTCTGGTCGTACCCTAGATTGGTTTTATCTCTGGCTGCAACTGCTGTGGTTGTACAATTCCGGAAACATCTTCAGGTGTTTATAATTATGATTTATATATACTAGTATATATATTACAATAATATAATACGTGTATCGTTTCCTAATTTCTCTAGATGTGGATCTTATTGTTAGAGATTTCCTTTTGATTGGAATAACTTTTATTTACATGTCTTGTCAATTTGAGCGTTGAAGACAGGATAAAAGCGATGTTGTGTACACTTAAAATCGATTTAAGCTAATGAGTTGGGCCATATTGCCTACTGACAGTTCCAAGTCGGTAACCTGTCTTCACCACTCTTTGTGTTGTATATTGTCATTTTCATTGTATACATGTAGATAATTTGCTCTTTGTTTGTGGTACAGTGCGGATCTACGATGCCATTAAAGGATGCTGTGATTTCTATAGCACTATTTTTCTCATTTTTCAATATTGTGTAAATACGTTATAAAGGTTGCAACACTAGAAATTGTGTTTGTATATTTTCCTTTGAGCTTTTCAATTTTTAATATACAATATAAAATTATTTATAAGCTTTTGTTAGAATTCGAAATGAACTCTTTTTTAACATTTGCATTGCATTATAATATATTTTAACTGATTAAATAAATGCTCGATAGTTTCTATATGTATATAACAAAAATCATAAAGACATGAATCTGTAATTTTAAATTTATACAAAAAAAGTGTTTGTTGGGAGAACTCTCATTATATATTTATACTGGAATGTTCTAGGTTTAGTGTCAATTAAGCAGACTAAATGTGTCAGATGAATTAATTTTCAGTTTATATACGTAACTATTTCGGTTTCAGAGCGAAATCCCTCTGACTATGTCTATTATAACTTAATTTGCATTTCTTGTTTATTCTATTTCTTTTAACAGTGTTTGATCAATATCAATATTGATTCTTATTTATGGTTGACTAACTTTTTTCCACATCTTTGGAATGCTTTTAATGATTGTACAATATTGAAGAAACTCAGAGTTGCTTAGGTTAATGACCGCATTTAAATGATCGAATGTAAAGAAAGTTTTAAGCCCATTATTGTTCGATGTATTGTATACCTTTAATGCCACCATGTTTCATAATGAAGCATTTCCCTTGGTGTTTGTGTTTCCCTTTTTGTTTAATAAAAGTGTTGTTCGATATAATTTGTCTTGAATGTTGTTCCATGTCCTCCCTAAAATGTAATATTGACCATGATTCAATTATTTTGGATAAAAGCGACACGTTCAATGTTATTGTTTTGTTCCAATTGTATAAAAATTGCTTTCAAACAATGATTACCTCCAAAGTTGTTAATTTCTTTCATCATATTGCCTTACAACTACCGTGATTGCTAGGATCATCTGAAGTTCTAGAAACAATTTAATCCAACCTATTTTTATTGATTTTATAAACAGTTTTATATCAATCATTTTAACCTCCCATTTTCATAATTCTGATTTGCTGTGTTCTGCTAGTATAAAAATCTGTGTTTTTTTTATTCGGTTAATGCAAACTTCATTTGGACTCCCTCAAACTCTAAGAGGATACATTAGCATGGGTATTGCAAATGTTTTGATAACGGTTATTTTTCTCATGAACTATGTTTCTTCCAACGATCTAAACAATTGCAAATCTCATTTATCATTGGTATAAGGTTTTCTTCGTTGTTATTTTGTTCTGTCATTTGTAAAAATGCCCAGTGCTGTTGCTGACCAAATAAAGTGTTTATCTTTACAATAGTTTTCATCTGTATCTAGAAGTGAGTACACACAATATTATCGATTAATTTATGTTTAACTGAGAGTTTAACAACTAATATTTTTCTTAAATTATTCATCTTTCTAGAGCTTGTACTCGAGTTGAGGATTTTAACATTCGTAACCTTTGTATGACTAAAAAGCTACACCAGAAGGTTTAACGCTTCCGTAAATTTCGAAAAAACTTTGCTAACTAAAAGATTATATTAACTATCGCATAGTTGTTTAACGTATACCAGCAACATGCTGCGTACCAATTTATATTTAATAAATTAATAAGGCAAGATATGTTGTCTACCGTTTAGACTCGCTGTGTTAACAAGCAATTCGTAATAAATGAAGTGTAAAATAGACCTGCTGTGTTAACAAGCAATTCGTAATAAATGAAGTGTAAAATAAACCTGCTGTGTTAACAAGCAATAAATAATAAATGACGTGTATACTAGATCTGACTGGGTTAACAAGCGACAAACAATTAATGCAGTGTATACTATACCTGCTGTGTTAACAAGCAATAAATAATAAATGAAATGTATAATAGACCAGCTGTGCTAACAAGCAATAAATAATAAATGAAATGTATAATAGACCTGCATGTGTTAACAAGCAATAAACAATTAATGCAGTGTGTACTACACCTGCTGTGTTAACAAGCAATACATAATAAATGCAGTGTATAATATACCTACTGTGTTAACTGGCAATAAATAATAAATGAAGTGTATAATAGACCAGCTGTGTTAACAAGCAATAAATAATAAATGCAGTGTATAATATACCTACTGTGTTAACTGGCAATAAATAATAATGAAGTGTATAATAGACCAGCTGTGTTAACAAGCAATAAATAATAAATGAAGTGTATAATAGATCTGGTGTGTTAACAAGCAATAAACAATAAATGAAGTGTATATTAGACCTGGTGTGTTAACAAGCAATACTCAATAAATGAAGTGTATAATAGATCTGGTGTGTTAACAAGCAATAAACAATAAATGAAGTGTATAATAGAGCTGGTGTGTTAACAAGCAATAAATAATAAATGACGTGTATATTAGACCTGGTGTGTTAACAAGCAATAAACAATAAATGAAGTGTATATTAGACCTGGTGTGTTAACAAGCAATAAACAATAAATGACGTGTATATTGTACATAGTGCGTTAACAAGCAATAAACAATAAATGAAGTGTATATTAGACCTAGTGTGTTAACAAGCAATAAATAATAAATGAAGTGTATAATAGATCTGGTGTGTTAACAAGCAATAAACAATAAATGAAGTGTATAATAGATCTGGTGTGTTAACAAGCAATAAACAATAAATGAAGTGTATATTAGACCTGGTGTGTTAACAAGCAATAAACAATAAATGAAGTGTATATTAGACCTGGTGTGTTAACAAGCAATAAATAATAAATTAAGTGTATAATAGATCTGCTGTGTTAACAAGCAATAAACAATACATGAAGTGTATAACAGACCTGCTGTGTTAACAGACAATAAATAATAAATGAAGTGTATATAATAAACCTGCTGTGTTAGTGTTAACAAGCAATGAACAATAAAAGAAGCGTATAACAGACCTGCTGTGTTAACAGGCAATTAATAATAAATGAAGTGTATAATAGACCTGCTGTGTTAACAAGCAATAAATAATAAATGAAGTATATAACAGACCTGCTGTGATAAAATGCAATAAATAATAAATTAAGTGTATAATAGACCTGCCTCTGTTAACAAGCTATAAACAATAAATGAAGTGTATTATAGACCTGCTGCGTTAACACGCAATAAATAATAAATAAAGTGTCAAGACCCGCCCACCAGATTTCCTTAGAAACTAAACTAAACGCAAACTCGTAACGTTGAACATAATATTTATGTGAAAACAACCGTACACTAAACTAATAAATTGATAATACAGGGTTTCGCCACTCATTTTGTGTGCACAGTAGGTTTACTATACTATTCGATATGCGCTTTTATGCCATACTATAAACTCCCGTTTTAAATATGTACAGCTGCTTGAAAGACATGCATATAAATGGTTTTATGTACTTTAAATAGACGAGAGCTGTTAAAAATGTTAACACAAATTGTCAAAATTGCCTACGCAGTTTGTAAACATGTATTATATTTTATGAAGTAAATCGTGTCGTATTACACATCGAATTGTAAAGGAACTCTTCATTTGTCTTGTTTTGTCGATATCCAGTCATTCGTACAAGTATAACGGCTATTGAATCTGTATGGTGAGATATTATCTGAAACGAGTTTAATTTGGCAAACGACGACAGGCTTGCAATCACGGCTATACAAAATAATCTTAAAGGGACACACGACAATCTTGAAGTTTTTATCGAACATTAAAATTAGCACCTCGATATATTAATCTGATATCATTTTTTATTTTAAAACTGCTTCCATACAATTAAATAAAATGTAGAACTTTCAATTTATTTTCGGTTAAACAGTATTATCAACATTTAGTAAAATGCAAACAATTAATTTAAACTGTTCTAATAATTAATATTAACGATAACACACATGCAAGTGTTTTGTTCAGGATTCCGAGTTTTCAATTCGGAAGTATTGACTGGTATTGGTAGAGTGTCCGCCTGGCATTTGGGAGTTTGTGGGTGAAATCACCGGACGGATCACTCTAAAGAATTTATAAAAGGGTACTGCTAGCGCCCGTGCTTGACGCTCAGTAGTAGTGGTCGGTCCGGTGTGAATAGAATGTGTCGGGATGGGGTATCATGGCATGTGTCTACGGCGTAATATGTCAGACTGGCTTCACTATAAAGCTATTCGACCCTACCCTTCCTATACTCAGTTGTAAAAGAAAGTGGACACTGTGTTTTGTTTAGATTTAATTGTATAAAGTTTTTAGAATTAAATTGGCAAATTCCAAAATGAATATGCCATGTTTGGTACCAACGTTTTTATCATTCCATTGCCAATCTCATGCAGAAGAAGAAACAGATTTTATTCATAAATCAATAGGCCATCGGCCCGTGAGATACTATAAATGCATATATACATAGAATCATGTTGTCATTTGTTTGAGTATATATACGATGTTCATATCGAAAGGAAACAAAACGTGTTTGCGTACATATATCCCAAGTATTAAATTCATTTAATTTAAACTTCTTGCTGTTGAATACTAACAGTCATCGTTTAACATACCGTAACTATACTATTCCTTCTCTACTTGCTTCAATAAGTTCAATCTTCGAGTATTGACAATTTAATCTTAAAGGTACTGTAGACGATCTGGAAGAGTGATTGTGTCAATCCGGACACAAATAAAACATTTTAATAATGAACTTCAATTTCATATGAAATGAAAGAAGCCGCATGCTACCTTCGGGTTAATTATTGTTTATAAAAATGTTTGGATCTTTCGTAGGTTTTTGCGCACAATATGACCAATTTATGTGTCGACGTGCCGTAAAAACACTATTCATTCATTCTGAAAAACACGACGACTCGGCTAGTTTTAGTTGCGAAATCATCGATATTGATTACATCTGTGTTTACGTTGGTAATAGTTGTGCGTATTATCCAAATAAAATGTACGTCGACTACAAAACAAGAATGTATAAGAACCGTTAAGTATCAACCTGTTAAGTATCAACCTGTTAAGTATCAACCTAGGTTGATGCATATGATAATGTACACTGCATATGGGAAAAAAATGAAACACAGTTTCATAGTTTTGTTCGTATTTGGATTGATGCCCAGAGTTCTTCAAGAATTCCTCCAGTCCCTTTAAAAACGCATTTAAACTGTATTAATGCTGCAATCATACATATACGTATAACCAATAAGTACTGAAAAAGGTGATCCTTTGAGAGCAACTAACACAATTAAGAGAATAAAGCAGCATTCTCGGTTGTATTGAGTCTGTTCATGAGAAGTAATGGAAGAAGCAACACTTATCACGCCCCCTAGCACCGGCTTAAGCGGTATTCTACTTCAAAGCCACCTATATTGGGCTCGTTGGTCCCAAAGGACCAGTAAAAAATAACACTACTGATTCGTAGCACGGGGAGACTTTTTACAGCCGCCAAGTTTGACACAGATTAGTCAAACAAATAATAATAGGTATTTTTTCTTAAAGTTAATTCTCTCATTAAACTAGTGAAAACGTAGGACATTAATTGTTGATAGACAAATACAATTTTAATAACACTTTGCATGGTTACCGTGTATAAGAGGAAGGATGGTCATGGGCAATGAACAATATCATCCAGACCCTACCCGTAGTAGTGCATTCTTAATTTCTTAATATTATGGATGAAAGTATATGTCCTTTTTTCATAAATGGCCATTTCCAGCATGGAAAAAAGAAGTTTTTTGCAAATCCACGTATTTTCATTCAAAATGAAGATAAATTAAGATAACAATAAAAGAGCAAGCCTGAAACATTTACTATATGATTTGGGATATCTTCTGCGTAAACCAATTATATAACCAGGCAATGTCTGATATCACTGGTTAACTTGCATCAGAAATGTATAATTGTATACAACAACAAAAAACGTTTCAAAATGTCTATTGCGTCTTAAATAATAAAATAATTAATATAATAACAAGCCCGTATATAACGTCAATGGTGGGAACTCAGTATCATAATAACATAATAGTATGTGAATGAATAACTCGACTGTTGTTTAGCCAGTATTCACCCGAGTGGTTTCACGTTAGTATTGTATAGGTTCGTATTTATGATTGATCAGTTTATTGAAAGACGATCTGTATACGCTTTGCTGAGGTAAACATTGACTGTGCTTGAATAATACACCCGAATGTGGCTGATTGACAACAGGGGCGTAGCTGACCTGAAATACATGTATAGGCCCGATAAACTAGAAGGAGCAAGTAGGGTGCGGGGCGGCGTTCGCGGGAATGTTCCCCTTCGTTTACTAGTAAATTTAAAACTTAGCTATGTAATGGTGCGTTTTGGCGTATATCTGACGGAACACTTGTGTTGTAGTTGAAGAAATATTTGTTGCCAAATGTTTGTTGCCAAATTTGAATTACCTACACTGTAAAATAACATATTATGAAACAAATATTGACCCTTAACACCCCCATAACCTCCTTTTCCGGCTTCAGTTTTTTTTGAAATGTTGGACTTTCCATTTTTTCCTCATTTTTCAAATTGATGTAGAGGCCCGGGCCTATAGGCCTAGTAGTGGATACGCCGATAGACAATACAACTGCATAAATATATATGTTGCGTCAAAACCAATCAATCATCTTTCCTATTGGATTCACAAGGTCCTTTAATCCTGAGATAAACTTATCTAAATAATCATCTTGAGTTCGACAAGACAGGATTGAGACAAAATCAAACGTTATCGCCCTTTTCAGGATTTAGGCAATCCAAAATACTGAATACTAAATTGCTGTGCATTGCAATGTTCAGAACATATGTTGATACATTTCGTAACTGTTTTAAAGATGCTGTATAGAAATGACCATGACTAAGGATTATACAAAGTTTGTAAATCATATCACCGTATCGATGTCGTGATAATCACCGTCTTGCTTTCATTTAATATACTGAAGAGAAAAAGAAACGCAACACGCGAATTTCAGATATATATTTTATGTACAATCGAATGGTACATGGCTACGTAAGACCTTTCCTTTCGGAAAAAAAACTGAAACAACACATAACACAGCAAATAGTATTCCTTCAGTTTCATTATCGACAGAGCACGCGTTTGGCTCAAGCATGTGAGCAAACTCAGAATGCAAAATTTTGCAAATTCTTTACGTTAAATACAGTACTGAAATGGCTCCATTTTTCAGAGGAACTTCAACATTTATTAATTTCTTTCACAGTTGTGTCCTTTCTCTAACTAATTGCATTTTTTTTTTACAAAACATCTTGGACTTTTCTTTGGAATATTATGTGGAATTAAGTGTGCAGTATATACAATATATAATGGCAATTCCCGAGTTGCGTTTCTTTTTCGCTTCAGTCTACAATCTGAATTACATAAACATTAAGAATGTAAACTACAAGCTCTTGAAAAAAAAGTGAGTTGAGAAACATATATCTCATAAGATGTCGCTCGTAAATAAACAACCATATACCTAGGGATATAAATAACCATAAATAACCATATCTATCTATCTATCTATCTATCTATCTATCTATCTATCTATCTATCTATCTATCTATCTATCTATCTATCTATCTATCTATCTATCTATCTATCTATCTATCTATCTATCTATCTATCTATCTATCTATCTATCTATCTATCTATCTATCTATCTATCTATCTATCTATCTATCTATCTATCTATCTATCTATCTATCTATCTATCTATCTATCTATCTATCTATCTATCTATCTATCTATCTATCTATCTATCTATCTATCTATCTATCTATCTATCCATCCATCCGTCCGTCCGTCCGTCCGTCCGTCCGTCCGTCCGTCCGTCCGTCCGCCCGCCCGCCCGTCCGTCCGTCCGTCCGTCGTCTGTCGCCTGCCTGCCTGCCTGCCTGCCTACCACCCATCCATCCACCCATCCACTCACCCACCTACATCCCAAGCCGAGCTACGAGGCTAAGGGAAAGTGCTTTGCCCAATAATACACAGAAGAAGTGAACTTGCGCCGGTAAGGCTTGCACCCAGGTCCTCCGCATTTCAAATCCAGCGTGCTATCAACGAGACCACGCTAGCCCCCTTGAAGAGTAAGAGTTCCCCGCTGATGTTGTTGACCCCCGCACCCACCCCAGCTAAAACTTCTGTTTTTATTCCAAGTTTGAACTGATCTAATTTAGATAGTTTGTATTCGCCATTCTATGTGTGATACATTTTACTTAATTATATTTTAACTAAATGTGTGTGCTTTTTACAGATATTATTTATACATATTTTTATATGACATTTTTAAGATGTATAATATCATAAATGTAAGAATAGTTTTCCTAAATAAAACTGAATTCAATTGAAACACGCTCTTGTTAAATATTAATCATGCTGGCTATTAAGTTTGAACCGCAAGTCGCAGATTTATCCTGCACCTTTGATATCAAACCAATATACACTGAACGACTTTAAAAACGCAACACGGGAATTTCCGCTATATATTGTATGTACAATATGCTGCTTTTAATCGAATGGTACATGGCTACATAAGACCTTTCCTTTTGGAAAAAAAATACTAAAACAACAAATAATACAGCAAATAGTATTCCTTCAACGTTTCATTAATGACAGAGTACGCGTTTGGCTCAAGCATGTGAGCAAACTTAGGATGCAACATTTTGCGAACTATATACTAGTACGTTAAAACTGGCTCAGTTTTTCAAAGAGCAACTTCAACATTTATGAAGTTCTTGTTACAAGGTGTAGTGTGATTAAAACGTCTACAACATCACAGTTGTGTCCTTTCTAATTAACTCCAACTTTTTGTTTACAAAACATCTTGGGATTCTTTGGAATATTATGTGCAATTATATACAATATATAGCGGAAATTCCAGTGTTGCGTTTTTAAAGTCGTTCAGTATAATTTGAACAGCGCATGTTAATTAATTATTATTAATAACAGTTAATAATAATACTATGATATAATGTGTTAACGTTGTGATTAAAATTGGGTTACTGTGCAAATAACTGTAAAGCATGTAGTCACTGTTTTAACATATATTTGAGTATATAATACACTATATAAGGGAAATAACCCATCATCAAAATAGGTTGTTCATATTGTTGGGTTGTCTCCCTTGTATTACAACAGTTGTTGGTTGGGTTTATATAATCTATCTTTATATGTCTTGTTTACATGTTATGATATTATTATATTGTGACTGTCATGCCAGAAATGGTCAAATTTGAGCTCTTTTAGTGTCTTCGTGTCTACTTGGTTTATTTTAAAACATACAGACAGAGATATGTAGAAGGTTTGACACTTGATCATGTTAGAGTAACATGGCAGGAATATGTCTAGGCCTGTTGTGGTAGCACTAAAAGGGTATGCAAGATGGCGTCCAAGATGGCAGCCAAAGTGTGATACAGTCATGATAATTGTTTTGTTGTAGAACAGTTGTACCATTACAGATATTGTTATATACATTTACAATTAGTAGGTAGACAATTTATCTCACGTAAGATTGGGTAATATATGCAAAGTTCAAGGTCACAGTCAATGGCCAAATGTCAAATTTGATCTTTTTTGGTGTCTGTGTTTTCGTGGTTTATTTTAAAGCACACAAACAGAGATCTGTAGCAGTTTGGACAGTTTATCATGTTAAAGTACCGTAATATCCCAGGAATATTTCTAGCCCTGTTATAGTCATATACTGAGGTAGCACTAAACTGTTATTTAAGATGGCGTCCAAGATGTAAACTAAAATGCGATATACAGTCAGTAATATATCACATATCTGTCCTATGCGAAAAAGCAAGCTCTGATTGAAGGACCAAATGACATATAAAACTTTGCGTATGATGTTAAGGAGCTGCCAATATGTTATATAGAGCTTGACGAATATTTGTATATATCATAACAGGTTCATGTCCTAGTCTCAATTTGGAAACAAATCGGGGGTCAAATACATGGATCAATATTAGAGACGTTTCTGCTGTTTAATCTATACAGATATAAGCACGACTCTTAATGATATATGTGCCTTTACAATATGATGACACGTACAACCCAGGTCAGTAATACGAAGAAAAGGCTGAAGTGAATTGCTGCGTTAAAGAGACATTTGGCGATTACGATGTGTACTGTCTGTAATGCACGTTTCCATACTTAGCCCTTTTGATGTGATGTTTAAGGCTGTTTCACGTAAGTGATAGAGTTTAATTTAGTTTGATTCCTTTGACAAAAGTGACTGTATCTTATATCGTCTGCAGGATCCCTTAAATTGTTGGAGACATATAAAACGCAAACAAACTTGTCAATGGACATTGCATTTTCCAAATATAATACCTCATCTTCCAGTGCAATGAAGTACTACTGTTTCCTGTTTCAGACTTACAGTTCTTTAACATATTTAGAGCATATATATCTTGCCTTGCCATCTTCGAGATGGTTAAAATTCTGTACTGTTGATTTTTATAAATATTGAGTTCTGCTCAACCCGGTGCTAGAGGGCGTGAGCGGTAGCTAGCATATTTCACTACCGCTCATGAACAGTCTCAATCAAACCGAGACTGCAATATTTCGTATATGTCGTGCTCGGTCGTTTCCAAAGGTCCATTATCATACTCTTTTTTTATCCAGATAGCTGACTAGTACTATCACAACCTGTTATTGCGTGAACACCTGAATATGCATGAAATGAAATGGGGTTTTACGTCAAGATATCGTATGAGGTTATATTGGGACAGCACTCTCAGAGGGAGTTGAGATGAAGGATAAAAGTAATGCTGAGGTCTGTAGCTATATCCACTGAACTACCTATGCCGATCATAGGGTTTTCTGGGACAGTGTGTGTTGGTATACGCTGCAGATTGTCTTTTTTTTCTGTTCGGAATCATAGTTCATTACAAGTTAGAGATGTCTCGTGTGCCATTTTTAGATAAATGGACAATTCTATGGACAAATTTATTGAACATAAAAAACAAAACATCTTAGAGTAAAATTGCACTAAACTTTTCGAATATAAAGGGCACTATTTCTGCCAAATAAATATTGTTTCTGATATTATGTTCACATCAATAGTGTTGCATTAATGTCATCTATTATATCATTGACAATTGTCATGCCTATAATATGCATTTGGATGAAAATTTCAATTAATCATACCCCATCCATTTTGGAACTTTTTTTCAAAGATGGCTGACCAATAGCCCTTAAAGGGACACATGGCAATCTTGAGTTTTATTCAAACATTTAAATTTGCTCCTCAATTTATTTATCCTGCGTCATTTTGACTTTAAAACTGCTTGCATATAATTAAATAAAAAATTGAAATTTCAACTTTCTTTCCCTATTTTACCAAATTTTTAAATATATTACTGGTGCAATATTATAAAAAGTTAGTAATATGCAAAAATAATTTGCTTTGAACTATTCTAACAATTCATATTTATGATTGAACAAATGCAAACGGGACGCCGTGAGTTTTTAAAAAATCAAGATTGCCGTGTGTCCCTTTAAATGCGTATTCATCTATTAGTGCAGCAACATCGGTATTAGGTGAATGTATAACTACTCTAATATGATCCTGGGAGCCATGTTGATCATCAAAAACATGCGTCTTCGGTTGTATTTGTGCTTGAAAAATGCATATAGTGCTCATGTCATCCATGAATTCACCAGCAAGAATGACAACTTCACCATGTCGCAATATATCAGATGCATCATGGCACCGTCTTTCACATAGGAATGATGTTAAGTTGGCTTTATTGGCATAGTTACTAATGTACTTGTGCCACTGCGGAATAGATAATTATTTCTGCCATTGCATTTGACGAACATGTTGTCCGCTTCCCGCTTTAATCGACTGAACTTTATTAGATTTGTTGAAAACTATATCATTACATGTTGCACTGGATGAGTTATACACATACTTAAACATTTTAAAAATTATATCTTTATTGGTACAAATGTTATGCAACAAAGCAAGTATAATGACTGTATATTACATTTTGATGGCCATCTGGGACGCCATCTTTCATAACTTTTAAGTGCTACCACAATGCATGGACAATTTAAGACTGCAACAGGACTAGAAATATTTCTGAGATTTTAGTCTAACATGATCGACTGTCAAATCTTCTACAGTTCTCTGTCTGCATGTTTAAAATATACAAAGAGAAAATAAAGACACGTTACTCTAACATGAGCAAGTATCAAACCTTCGACAGATCTCTGTTTTTATGTTTAAAAATAAATTAAGAACTCACGGAGACCCAAAAAAACAACTCAAAATTGACCTTTGACCCTTGACTGTGACCTTAAACTTTGCCATTCATTACTAAATTTTGTGTCAGCCTGTAACAGCCCAAACCCTATAAGGCCACTAATACTATCATTTATTCAAAAAAATGAGAACAATATGACATAATGATTAGGAACAATAAATATAACAATTAATTAAGAAAATGGAAAAATGATCTTATTAGTGATCCATATTTTGAATTTGAAAGATTATATGCCTTGCCTTATACAATTACAAAAGATCCTAAATTACTCTGGTTCCAATGTAGAATCAATCATAGGATACTTGGAACGAATCACCTATTATCAAAAATGAATATTAATAATAATAATATGTGCAGCTTTTGCAATAATGCACCTAACTATCCAACATCTCTTTTGGACATGTGGAATAGTAAAATAATTCTGGTTAAAACTAAAAGATTATATTACAGAAAAATGCAACACAGCAATAATTGTAATTTTGACAGAAACGTATATTTTATTTGTAAATTAGACATAGTCTTGAGTAAAATCATCATGCAAGACAAGCTTTACATTTATCAAAACAAGATGCGACATCAAATTCCACAGCTTAGCCTTTTTAAAAAGTATATTATATCTTTATACAAAGGTGAAAAATAATAGCACATATACAAATTTAAATGTAAATAAGTTTGAAGCCATGTGGAGTCGATACCTTGCCATCTGTGGAGTACAGAGGTACTTTTTTTCAGTTATCATCAGTTTGTTCTCTCTTTTTATTTTGGTAGTATCAACCACTAGCAAACAAACTAAACCTTTACATTCTGGAAAAAGATATGTAATAATGACAAATAACACACCCTGCCAATATCTTGCCCTTTCTTAACTACTTTTATTTTTCAAACTCACGAATATATTACTACCGACTTCTTTGGGTCTATGCTCATGTATTTCACTGAATAAAAGTCAGACAGTTATTTGGTTATGCTCAATATCTGCTAAATTATGGACAGTGTCCCTTTAATGCACCGAGGTGCTTATTTTAATGTTTGGTACATATTTCAAGGTTGCCTTGATTAAATTAATATTTACCCTTTTAAGTTGTGTGTTAACAAAGTTTCTGAAATTATTGTCCTCAGTTTCTGAAATTATTGTCCTATAACTGTGATTGTAATTTTGCATCAATATTGTCAATATAATTACATGATTCCAGTACATCAGTGAAGTAACAAGAGGTTATTGTTTGAAGCTCTTGTTTCAGCCAAAGGGTTTTTGGTCTTTTAAGATAAAATTAATCTACTACCTAAATAAGTTGTATGTCAGTGAAACAGACATTTTTAGTGGTAAATAAAAATACCTTATTTTTCAAAATCGGTTGAGAAATAAAAAATTCATGCGCAAGTTGTTTTTGATGGAACATTTTCAATGCAAAATTCTGCTGCATTAAAAATTTAAAAAATATTTATTTTTAGAATTTTTATCCAAAAATGGCTGTAAATTGTTGGATATTAGAAAATTAAGACACCCTGAAAGTTTTACAGCAAACTATGAAGGCTAACTGAAGTAATTTGAAATTTCTTAATTTTCTGCTGTGCCACCACTGAACAAGGAAAGTCCCATCAAAAAATCATTTTGGTTGTAAAATATTTATTTCTCACCCGATTTTCAAAATTAAAGTAGTTTTATCAGGGCTTTATATGAATATAAAGCCCTGGTTTTATTTATCACTGAAAATGCCAGTTCTAATGATATACTGTATAACTGATGTATTAATTAAATTACTCAAGTTACTGCACAAAGTATCCCCTAGAAGTGCACAACTTTAACAAGTTTACTTATATTATGACTAGATCGATTTTAAAAAGAAGACACTTTTAAAAAATAATCTAAAACACATGTGACATGAACAGAATTGAATTTAAACAGAAAATGATTCTTTACTACCGATGACCCTTCTATGCACTGAATGAGCATTGCCAGGCAGGTATAAATATATAGTGAGTGGGTAAATCGCGCTGCGAAGCTTATTTACTTACGGGAAGGTATATTTTCTTGTGTTTTTCTCTGTCATTCCCACGCGGTGACAAAATCCAATATGGCGGCGCCCATTACGCGGCACCTTTGACGATAAGTTACAAGTATTTACACAGATACACATCATGTTTAAATCGAACGGACCAATTTTAATACTGACTTTTATGTTAGTTATTGTCTTGTGCTATAGATGCCTGCACTCCAGACTGCAACATGTCTCACATCGTCCAAGTTTGGAAAAACTTGACTTTTGTTTGCAAGAGGGTACTGAAACTTTCAGAATACAAAATGAAAATATACTTAATACATTTACCTCTTTCTTTTCTGTACTTAAATATGGAAAAAACAGAAACTTTGATATTTGTAGAAACAACAACTGCTTTCTTTACCTATGTATTTTAGTTGTCTCTGTCTCGGGCGACATCCACTCTAACCCTGGCCCAAATAGTTCAATCTGTGGTAATAGTGTTTACCCATGTGGTGTCTGTGAAGCTAATGTCACATGGTCAAGGAACGCAGTGTATTGTGAGACGTGTGGTATATGGTTCCACATTGATTGCCAGGATTTAGGCGATAACACATTCCAAATACTGCAAGGCACGAATGTAAGCTGGCACTGCCTGCACTGTAACTCTGTAAATCAACATACAGTTTCTCTAAATTTCTTCGAAGACTTGATTTTGTCAAATAGGTTCGAACCTATCAGCCCATGTAATTTCAGCTCAATATCAGAGGCTTTAAGTAGCCCAGGAGACCCAATGCACACATCATCCCCAACACACAAACGACATACTATGAAACCTAAACATACTTATCGTTCCATAAAACCTTTAAAGGTCCTAAATGTGAACCTTAACTCTATCGTTGCTCACAGTATTGATCTCAGCAATATGATTGATAGCATAAACCCCGATATAATTATAGGGGTAGAAACCAAGATAGATGCCAGTATTCACCTAGGTGAGATTCTTCCCAGTTCTTATCTTGAAAATGTAGTACGAGTAGATAGGAAGAGGGGGGGGGGGAGGGGGGGGGTGGTGGAGTAATTATTACAGCAAAGGATGATTACACCTGTAGCGAGGTCCCTGAGCTGCAAACTGACTGCGAGATTGCTTGGATGAAGATGGAGATTACTGGTTGCAAATCCCTCCTAGTCTGTAGTTATTATAAACCACATGAGGGTGATGGTCCAAGTCTAGATCATTTTGCGGAGTCTTTACAGCGTCTAGGTATGTCAAATTCACACATTCTTATTGCAGGTGACATGAATTTCCCAGGATATGATTGGCCAAATAACTGTATTAAACCAAATTGTAACTACCCATCTCTTACTTACAAATTTGTAGACCTCTTGGACGATATTGGTCTCACACAATTAGTAAATACACCCACTAGAGGAAATAACATCCTTGACCTTGTGATCACAAACCATCCAAACATTATATCATCATGTAGAGTCATACCAGGGGTCAGTGACCACGATGCAGTCCTGACAGAGATTAACATAAATCCAATTAAAAACAAGCAAAATCCCAGAAGGATTCCACTGTACAGAAAAGCTGACTGGGATGGTCTTAAATCACATATGACTGCCGTTGGGGAGAGCCTAAAACATAGCCTTAATAATTCAACTCCAGTAAACCAACTCTGGGAAAATATAACTTCTGAACTCGAAAGAGCCATTGACCGTTTTATTCCACATAAAATTGCAAAATGTAAGGATAGACATCCTTGGATAAATGGTAACATTAAACGTCTAATAAGGAAAAGAGACAAACTCTACTCTAAAACGAGACTCAAACCCTCCCCTGAAGGCACTAGTAAACTCAAGAAGCTCAAGCACCATATACAATCTGTCAGTCGGAAGGCCTACTGGGACTATGTGGAAGATCTTATTACACCTAAAGTAGAAAATACTACACAAGAAAATTTTAACATATCTAAAAGGTTTTGGACCTTCATAAAGCACAAAAATACTGACTCTGTAGGTCTTAAATCCCTAAAGAGAAACGGAGTGTTGATAACTGACCCTGTTGCTAAAGCTGACTTGTTAAATAGCCAGTTCCACTCGGTTTTCTCACAGCAAATTCCTATGAAACTCAGTTCTTATTGCAAATACGTTTCGAGTCTTTTCTCTAAAAATGATAAAGACATGCCCGATATACAGGTTACTGTTAATGGGGTACAAAAACTACTGCAAAATCTTTCAGTATCAAAAGCCCCAGGCCCAGATAACATAAGCCCGACAGTTCTAAAGGGTCTCTCAGAGGAGCTTGCTCCTATTCTCACCCTTCTTTTCAATACTTCGCTTAGACAGGAAACCCTTCCGGATATCTGGAAAAAAGCAAACGTAACCCCCATCTATAAAAAAGGAGACAAGACTACTCCTTCCAATTATCGTCCTGTTTCACTAACTTGTATTTGTTGTAAGCTCTTAGAGCATATTGTTTGTAGCAACCTTATGCAGCACTTAACTCGTCACAATATATTATATCCCCTCCAGCATGGTTTTCGTGAAAAGCGAAGCTGTGAAAGTCAACTTATTGAATTTATTCATGATATAGCCATTAACATGCAAAAAGGCAGACAGACCGATGTAGTAGTGATGGATTTTGCTAAGGCATTCGATAAGGTGGCACATAATAGGCTCCTCTATAAACTCTCATCTTATGGCGTGAAGGGCGCAGCCCTGGGCTGGATTGGTTCTTTTCTTAGTGGTCGTTCCCAACGAGTTGTACTTGAAGGGAAATCTTCTTCGTCAGTCCCAGTACTTTCAGGCGTCCCTCAAGGGTCTGTCCTTGGGCCAGCTCTATTTCTGGTCTACATAAACGACCTCCCAGAGTATGTCACTCACAGTACAGTCCGTCTTTTCGCAGATGACACGCTGTTGTATCTATCTATACACACTCAGGGCGATTGCAAAAAAATCCAAGACGATCTACACAGCCTTGAACTATGGGAAGCAGACTGGCAAATGGCTTTTCACCCTGAAAAATGTGAAGTGATTCACATCACTACTAAAAGAGCCCCTACACTACATAAGTATTCCCTTCATGGACACACACTCTCATCCGTCCCTCTGATGAAGTATCTTGGTGTTAGCATTAGCCACGACTTAAAGTGGAATAAACACATTAGTTCTGTTTCTTCAAAAGCAAACCAGACTCTAGGTTTTCTGAAACGCAACATCAAAATTGGCTCACAGACTATTAAAGAAAGGGCCTATAGATCCCTTGTTCTCCCCAAATTGGAATATTGTTCCACTGTATGGGACCCTAAGTCCACCACTAAAGACAAGGTAGGTGACTTATCCAATCATAGACTAGTCCACCAACTTGAAATGGTGCAGAGAAGAGCAGCGAGATGGGTCACAAATAGGTATCATAACACATCTAGTGTTACTGACATGTTGCACGATCTGGAGTGGAGATCTCTCGAGCAAAGACGAGCTGACTCTAGACTATGTATGCTTTACAAGATTCGTAATAATTTAGTAGCCATAAACGAGGATGAATACCTTACCAGAGGCTCAGGTAGACGCCAACACCAGTATCATCAGCTAAGGGCTGACAAGGACTACACACGATTTTCTTTCTTCCCGCGAACCGTTGTGCAATGGAACCAGCTACCCGTTAACACCTGCCTGGCAGAGTCGTTGGATTCCTTCAAGACCCAGGTCTTGAAGACCCAACACTCGCGCCTCATTTAATTTTTAAACACTCTTCTATCTTCTTTATTCTTTCTCTCTCTGTACTTCCTTCTATCTTTACTAATCCTTCTACTCTATCTCACCTTTTTCGTTTTCCACTAAAAATTTCCTCTAGCACTCACTGGTGATAATACCAGGGAGTACGTCATATGACGTACTCCCTGATAATACTCATGACAGAGGGTAAACCAGTATATTGGCAAAAGCAAAAGTAGATGGGTTCGTCTGAGTTCATTTAGGGTCATTTCAGCTAATTTCTGGTATTACGTCAGAGTTCTCTCTGGAATATTCCTTTCAAACAGCAGACGATGGACACCGGATGTGTTTCGTCGGAAAAGTAGATTTTAGAAAGTTTATAAGAAGGTAGGTAACTTTTGATTATTAATGGCCAATTATCATAATGTACTGTATTTGCTACCCTGTAGATCTATATGATGCACAAATAAGGCTTTGAAAAGTTTAACTTTTCACCGCGTAAAATTCACCGCAAAAAAAGACGTTCTGCAAAACGAACACATATAATTTTGTATGCCCCACCACCAGTGTTAGGTAGGCCGCATGTTTTGACATTCCCTCGATTTGTTTCTGCTAAAAACACTAAAAGATGAACTTTAAACTAAAAAATACATTGAAAACCATGTGTCAAATTTCAAAACAAAGGTGCATATGTCCTCTTCATGAATATATTAGATTTTATTACAATCAAGGGTCGCGCAAAAGAGCGCAAAGGGGTTAAAGGACCCCAGGGGTGGGAAGATTTTTTTTACTTTTTATTGATTTTTTTACTTTTTGCAATTTTTTTAAAAAAATTTTTTTTTTTTACTGAACATCTTGTGAAAACAATGTCTCTTTCTAATGAATTAAATTCTACTTTGATTTTTTGAAAATTTGAAAAACATGCGGCCTACCTACCAATGTGGAGCGGACATAATACAGTGCTTTGGGGTGTATAGGGGGTCCCAAAGGGGGGTTGTGTTCACGTGATCACGTAAAATAAAAACAAGGATCACGTCTTCACGTGAAAATAGCAGAACTTTCACATTTCACGTTAAATGTGGATGAGCAGACGTGAAGCGCTACAGGCTCGAGCTTCTCTAGTACAATGTGTGGGTTGCAACAACAACAAAAAAAAAAAAAAATAAAACCACACACAATCACACACAAGCTTGAGCCGTCAGATGTATTCTGAGGCTTTCAAATTGACAACAGCATTCTTGCATCTCATGTGGTATAAACGTTATGACAAAAAGAGAACATTTCACATACCTGGGAGGAGGAGGGACACTAAAAAGACTGAAAAGGACTAAAAATTCACGTTTCACGTCACCATATCACGCGATCACGTTTTACCAAGACCAAAATCACGGATCACGCTGATATAATTTTCACGCAATCACGCAAAAATATTGTTTGTTTCACGTGTCACGTTTTTAAAAACACCCCGATCACGTTTTCACGCAAAACCCCTTTGGGACCCTCTGTATAGAATCATTCATAACTTTCACATCTGGTCAACTTCCGGTAGGTTGAGATATTCAGTAGGTGAAAATAAAGGGGTTTACTCGGACTTTATCCTCAAACTCTATATGAAAAATGAAAACATTAGACCATGATTTAAATTAAATGTATCCATATTGCTGTTTTAAAATCGACAACACCAAAAGAAGATACATAGATGTACACAAAAAATAAAGCTTTTAATATAATTATCACTATAAACTAGTTTTATAAAGGGCTAAAGTCAGTTGATCACCAACGATAAACACCGAGTTTACCCCCTACCAGAATGTGGAGGTGTTTTATTTTATTGATTACTGATTGGTCAATTTATTTTGATGATGTCATGTGAAAGTTATGAATTGGTAGTAAAAAATGTTTTCCTGTTTAAATTCATTTTTCTCAGCTCATATATTTAAAACTTCCCAGGCTTGAAGATATATCATGATATAAGCATACATTTATTCAACGGTGAAATTATTTGGGACATTTTTCCTCTATACTACCTGAATGAAGTGTGTTTTTGAAAAATTCATACTGTCACAATAAACTCAGAAATAAATATTTGCTGTTTTAACAAATGTTAGGGACAAAACTTTTAAGTCAAAATGCAATTATCAATTAAGGTAACTTGTTGAAGTTTGGCACTTTTAAGGATAAGGCCAAACAAAAAAATAGGTGTGTTTCCTATTGCATGCTCTAAAATAATAGGGTCGGTAGGTCGGCATTTTCTTTTTTTCTTCTTTTTTTTTTTTGGTGCAAGATTATAAGAACGTGATGTGATGGGTTTGTGTATATATGATTGTATATAGGTGTAGGTGTATATGATGAGTAGTATCTTAATGTTATACATGCAAATGTAAGATATGCAGCAATCAAAATACATTGAGTATAGCAGTTAACTTCTATAAATAAATAACATGTGGGCAACACGTTAGCTTATAGATACATAGTAGCGATGAACTGTATGTGTATTATTTTGTCATGTATTGATTTTTTTATTTTCCTACGTGCATTACCGTTTTGTCTTAGTAGCAAATATAAAAGGCTATTGTTTATTACCGTTTTGTCTTAGTAGCAAATATAAAAGGCTATTGTTTATTCAGGTTGTCTTATATAACAATACATGTTTTATAAATAACATTTGGGAAACACGATAGGATATATTAACGCATTAGCAATAAAACTATATGTGTTTCTTTATACATGCACAACCTTTTAGCTTAGCAGCAAATATAATATGTAGTTTATATACATGTCAACGTCTATAGCAAACATGTGATAATGTTGCGCTAGTACGTAACGCGTTTGTATATAACCACGTGCATGCAACTGTTGTACATCGAACGTGTGCTCTTGTTAGTTTGTATTTTCTGTCAAACCTTATATATGTAATATATATAGTCTGGTCTCGGCAAGTTGGTTTATCTGAAAACCGAGATGGGCGTAGTCCATCGAAGTCTTTTTTTAATGGCCAGCGTGCTGAGACATACTCTGTTTCTCTTTCTTTAGTATGATGCACTTAGTGATCTTGTCTGTATGCTAACTTTCAGTTACTGAAAGTTAAAATATGGCAAAGCGCTCCCTCACCTTTTTTTTAATCTTGAATTAAACGGTTAAATGCTATGCAACCATCAGAGTCAATTTCACTGACTGTGTAACTGTAAACTTGGTGTGTGTATTTGAATTATAATCTTTATTATTTTTAATTTTAAATGTACGTCTTGACGAAACATAACCACAGGCTCATGCGTCTATAACTTAACTAATGCATCTGCACTCGACCCTTTGCTTTGTTTCTTTTGAACCTCAGGTGTTTTCGCACTGTATTCTGTTTACATGTATCCATCTTCTTCTACCTTACCTCTCCTTTGTCTTTCATTTCGGTATGTTAAATTGGTATACAGCTTGATCTCAAAAACAAAATTCAAATGAACACAAAGATATGTACCTTTAATGTTCGCGGATTAAGAAATAAACAAAAGCGAGAACAACTTTTCGAATGGCTTAAACAACAATCGCACCTAATATGTCTGCTACAAGAAACACACTCGACAAGTGATATTGCAAACGTATGGAAAAATGAATGGGGGGAGATGCTTATTTTAGTGGTAAAAACTCTAATAGTGAAGGTGTATGTATTTTATTCAACCCGAAATCTAACCATACTATCACAAAATATACTGAATTGGTTTGCGGTCGACTACAAGCGATAGAACTAAATATTGATGAAAAAGAAATAACAGTTATAAATATATACGGTCCGAACGCAGACGATATTACTCTTTTTAATAAACTTGACCAATACCTAATAGACAATGAAGAAAAACATTTTATAATCGGAGGGGATTTCAATACTGTTATAAATATTGACACCGATAAGAAGAACGGTAGACAAGACACGCATAAATTATGCCGGAACAAAATAAATGCGATGATAGATATTCATAATATAGTTGATATATGGAGGATATACAACCCAGAAAAAATGCAATATTCTTGGCATTCTAGTAATAAGCCACCTATATTTTGTAGGTTAGACTATTTTCTAATTTCTGATAGCATGGTAAACTTTACAAATTCATGTGAAATAAAACCTGGTTATAAATCAGACCACTCAATAGTTAATATAAACCTTGATTTTGTAAAACAACCAAGGGGTCCAGGCTACTTCAAATTAAACAACAGCCTTATTTTGCAGCCAGAGTACCAAGAATTAATTAAAAAAAATATTTCTGAAATAGCTAACATAAATAAAGATGCTAATCCAAATACATTATGGGAATTAATAAAAGGAACAATTAGAAATGAAACCATCAAATACGCTTCACAAAAGAAAAAAATGCAGCAAGAGCAAGAATGTATACTAAAATCAGAAATCGAACATCTAGAAACCCAAATACATTCAATATCAGATAATGATAGTATAGAAATACAAACAACAGAACTAGATAAGAAGAAACAGGAACTAAACGATATAATAGATAATAAACTAAAAGGAACTATTCTTCGTTCAAAATCCCAATATGTAGAAAGTCATGAAAAGAATAGCAAATACTTCGCTAACATTGAAAAAAAAAATTCCGAAAAAAAGGTCATATTTAAATTACATTGTCATGGTAAAATACTTACTAATCAAAAAGATATTTTGAACGCACAAACAGCATACTATACAAATATTTATAAAAAATGTGAATGCAACCTTTCTAAATACGACTTTTTTAATAAAACTATGAACACTTTAAATGAAGATAACAAAAATAATTGTGAGGGTTTGTTAACTGAATATGAATGTGCTTTAGGCCTTAAACAAATGAATAACAATAAAAGTCCGGGATCAGATGGTATCACTACTGAGTTTTACAAAATATTTTGGAAGGATATTAAAAAATATCTCCTCAATTCATTAAACTACTCCTCTCAGACGGCAGAAATGACAGAGCTTCAGAAACAAAGCGTCATAACTCTAATTCCAAAATCAGGTAAAGATATAACTCTGTTAGAAAACTGGCGACCGATAAGCCTTCTCAATGTTGATTACAAAATAGCTTCCAAGGCAATTGCCAACAGAATAAAACCAGTCTTATCCTATATTATAAGTAATGCACAGACAGGCTTTATTAAAGGACGATACATTGGTGAAAACATTAGACTACTATTTGAAATGTTAGAATACATAGAAGACTTTGATATTTCATCCCTTTTATTCTTTTCTGATTTTGAAAAGGCTTTTGATAGTTTAGATCATGGTTTTATAATAAACTGTCTTAAACACTTCAACTTTGGAGAATCACTTATAAATTGGGTAAAACTATTTAACTCGGATTCAAAAAGCTGTATCATTAATAATGGACACATGTCAGATTTCTTTACTATTGCCAGAGGAGTACGCCAGGGATGTCCATTGTCCCCTTATCTGTTCATTTTATGCATAGAACTTTTATCATATGAAATATATACTAATACAGACATAAAAGGTGTTAACATCACAGGACATGAGTTCAAGCAATCATTATTTGCAGACGATGCCACATTCATCACAGACGGATCAAAAAAATCTTTTACAACTTTAATTGATGTACTAGATAATTTTAGCTTTATTTCTGGTCTCAAGTTAAATATATCCAAATGTACTGTACTAAGAGCGGGCCGTCTAAAACATAATGCTACAATCTACTGTGCGAACAAAAAGTTTCACTGGTGCTCTGATAATGTAAAATCATTAGGAATGGTGTTTCATACTGACAAATCAAAAAATTTCCAATCAAATTTAATACCTAAGATAAATGCTTTTTGTAATTGTTTGAAACAATGGCAGCACAGAAAGCTGACACTCCTTGGGAAAATTACTGTGCTAAAATCCTTTGCTTTGCCCAAGTTGATTTACCCGTTGACAGTACTTCCGAACCCTCCAAAAGAATACATAAAAAGTCTAAACGACACCATGTTCAATTTTTTATGGGATAACAAACCTGATAAAATTAAAAGAGAAGTAATTACTCGAGGGTATGAAGATGGAGGACTGAAAATGATCGATTTAAATAAATTTTTGATATCTCTAAAAGCTGGCTGGATAAAACGAATATTTGACTCTGAAAATAACGGCAAATGGAAGATTTTTTATGCCGATAAAATTTCAAATTATGGTAGTAAATTGTTATTTGAATGTAACTTAAATAAATCAGATATGAAAGTGTTAATTCCAAACAACGGTTTTTTGCAAGACGTTGTAATTGCATGGCAACACATTCACTTTCAAAATCAAACAAACGTAATAGGTAAAGAAATCATTTGGAATAACTCAAACATAAAAGTAGGAAATAAAACAATTTTCAAAAAGTCCTGGTTTGATAGAGGAATACAATTTATAGAACAATTATATGATTATAGAAAAAAAGAGTTTTACACTTTTAAAGATCTAGCTGATATATGAGATCTCTAAACACGATTTCTTATTTTATATGTCTATACTATCAAGTATACCAAAAGATTGGAAATCAAAATTAAAGTTAGAAAATATAAATATAAAAAGAGATGAGACACTCCTAAACAAATTGTTAAAGGCTAAACGGGCCAATAAATTTTTATATGAATATCAAATGAATATTGACAGAAAAATAGAAATTAAATCAGAGAAAAAATGGGAAGCTTTTACAAATACTACATTAACCTGGAAAAAAATATATATGCTGCCAATGAAAGCAACTATAGATACGAAACTCCGAGAATTTCAATATAAATATTTAATGCGCATAGTACCGACAAATAAATTTTTATTCAAATGCAATATTGTTCAGTCCAATCTCTGCGACTTTTGCAGTATACATATTGAATCTGTAAATCACTTGTTCTGGGAATGTAATATTGCTCAAACGTTTTGGTCGGAGTTAAAAACATACATTTCCGGCTTAAACCTATTCATAGATTTGAACTTTGACACTATATCTTTTGGCATAACAGATTTTTCTATCAATAACACTATAAAAAACTTCTTGATTATTAGTGGAAAGTATTTTATTTTTAGAAATAAATGCACAAACACCATTCCTAAATTTATTTGTTTCAAGACTTATCTATACAGACGAATCGAAATTGAAAAATGTATAGCACTTGCGAACGATAAATTAGAGACCCATGAGACAAAATGGCGAAACTTTATTAACTGATCGATTAAGCATTATTAGACACCAAATTAGACAAACCGAAACTCTACTTCTTTCATCGTACATTTTCACTTCTTCCATCTGTATTATGTGTCTGTCTTACTTCTCTTCCTTTCTTCTATGAACTATTTTCTTCATCTACTCTCTACATAACTAAACTGTTTCACTGGAAATCTTTGTTGGTTAAGTCTATGAACATGTCATGAATAAAATACTGTTTGATAGAATATATGTATCTTGATAATATCGTTATGCATTATTGTATGATATGACTTACAAATGTTTTCTTGTGATATAAAATATTAAATTAAAAAAAAAAGATTATAAGAATCTATCATGGATATCCGGTGAAGATAGGTAATTTCAACCCGAGGTATAAGTGATTTTATCGGAACCGAGTCTCTGCCGAGGTTCCGATTAAAACACTTATACTGAGGGTTGGAATTCCCTATCTGAACCGAATACACATGATAGATTCTTTTTCTTGCATATCAGAGACATGTTGTGCGTTGACGCCGCCAGCTACTAACGTTTTGCATGTTTTCCTGCATACCGGATGTTGGCGCGCGTGAATTTTATCTCGACCCTAGGGTGAGATGGAAATATCTAGCCCCGGTAAAATGACGGATATCCTTGTCCGGTATTCAAGAAATTGTGAGATTCTACATGTATTTATCTCAAAAAACCCATACGAGTTGATGATACAGCTGAAAGTTGCTCTGTGATGTCGGTTTACCTCGATATATTGTGATAAATCATTGTTCAGAACAAATATTTTTCATAAAAAGTTTTAGGGTCGGCCCCTTAAAAATAGGGTCGGTCGGGCCACCGGAAACACAGGTATTTTTTTGTTTGGCCTAAAATGAAATTATGTAAATTATATTGGTGCAAAAACGCCTAATAAAAAATCACAGTTTCAGAACAATAATTTTAGAAATTGTTCTATCATACAACTAAAACGTTAAATCTAAATCAGAAATTAAATAAACATTTTCCTTTCATTTTAAAATTAACATTTAATCCAAGCTAGGCTAGCGCTAGGATTTTAAACCCTTTAGCCAAATCTGGCTAAAGCCCTAAACATTCCTTTAGCCAGATTAGAATGTCTTTAGCCAGACTTTTGCCGAGATATTTTTGAACGAATTGGAGGCGCTAAAACTTCGCGTTTGCGTACACATCAATAGTAAGTTAAAAAAGTATGCTTTATTAACCTACATGTATAGGGTATCAATATGTCCACGTCATATGCATTCTGCTTTAGTGCTTACAATTACTTATAATTACAAGTGGAGCTGTAAAATATTCAAAAAGTTTTAAAAATTGTATTTAATTTAATGCTATTTTAATTTCTAAAAATTGTCGCCTGAAATTTAAAAAAGGACAGAATGAATGCATGCATATATATATATAGTAGAAAATATAAAAATACAGACTCTTGTCACCATTGATTAGACCATTGAGTATTTTCATTTAATGTTTTTCAATATACCTACTAACATTCATAGAAATAAAATAAATATATTTAAAAATGTAAGGCTAAGCTGAGGCATATAAAACAAGTTCAGCTAACAGGAGTTCCAAAGAGCTAGAAAGATCGCGCTGCATTGTGAGACAAAATTCAGAAATGCTACATACACCACGAATATAATGCACAGAGTAAGTAGTAAAAGCCACTTCATTCTAAAATTGTACCAATATTTTGAGTAAGCGCACCTTTTGTATTTTTTCATGTTGATTGTTCAACCATAAATTATCCCAATTCAGAGACAGCCGATCAAACATCGGTTCACACTTGCCATTGTTCCAGTTTACGCTACCGTGTGTACAACTAATTAGTCTTATCAGTGATCGTAAAGTTCAAAAACACCGCCGGCATCTCCAGCTTATTAATTCGTAAGCAAACTTTGCCAAACTTTGTGTTTTGAAACGCCATTTTGACCGCTAGAGAGCGCCAATTTTTTATGTTTTACCCGGCTCGATAACGCAGCTAAATATGTGGATAATATTGAGCGCGGGGTCACAAACCAGTTGATTGACAGCAAGAGGCGGAACAGTGGGCGGAGTCTATCGCACACAACAATTTGACAGCGGTCTTCAATAAACACTGCGATAATTAGTTTATCAGTCCAAATTGATTGTCGCTAATTAGCTAACAACACCCAGCGGGGTAGTGGCTTATAAACAGTGAAAGACTTTGTGTATTAGAATTCGGGATTTTCCGAGATTTTAGACAAAATCGGTCGGAAATTTGGATTCGCCAGACCGCCGATGTCTGGCGAATTTGATATGTATTTCTTACGATTTTCATTCGCCAGTTCGGGTTTCTTTTCGCCTATGGCGATTTGATGAATGGTTAACGAGACCCTAGCCAAGTGATTCTATTCATAACTTTCACATCCGGTCAACTTCCGGTAGGTTGAGATATTCAATAGGTGAAAATAGAGGGGTTTACTTGGACTTTATCCTCAATCTCTATATGAAAATATTAGACCATGATTTAAATTAAATGTATCCATATTGGTGTTTTAAAATCAGACAACACCAAAAGAAGATACATAGATGTACATAAAAAAAAAAGAAGCTTTTAATATAATTATCACTACAAACTAGTTTTATAAAGGGCTAGAGTCAGTTGAGCACCAACGATAAACCCCGAGTTTACCCCCTACCAGAATGTGGAGGTTTTTTATTTTATTGATCACTGATTGGTCAAATTATTTTGATGATTTCATGTGAAAGTTATGAATACCCCCCAAAGCACTGTAGTGTTCCCATTATCCATCCGTCCCAAGTTTTACATTCAGTAGGAGGGTGTGGCAGGCAGATTTCAGATTTGAGAAGTCGCCTTAGATTTTAAAAAAAAATAATTAAAATAAAAAACATTAATTTTATGCCGTGGTGCGGTGTCCGTCGTCCATCTGTCTGTCTGTCCGTCCATAAACTTTTATTGTAGCGACTACTCGGAAACTACTGAATGGATTTTCGTGAAACTTTGCAGAAATGTTGCACATGAAGTCTAGTTGATCCTAGCAAAAATTCATGTTGATGTGAAATCCAAGATGGCCGCCACAACTTAAAATAGATTTTCAAAAAACAAGTTGTAGCGAGTACTTCTTGAAAACTATAAGTGATATAGATATAGGACTTTTTCTAAAATGATCTGTATGGAATGATGTTGATCGTTGTCAAAAATTATTTTGATATGACGTTAAACATGACCGCCAGCGGCCATCTTTGTTTACACAGAGTTAATACTTATATAATGAAAACTTGTAGCGACTACTTTTCTGAAACTAAATGACGAATTTTCATGAACCTTCACAGGAATGTTGCTCTTGATGTCTAATTGATCCTAGCAAAATTTCAGGTCAGCCGGAAATTTAAGATGGCTGCCATGGATAAAAATAGATTTTCAAAATACAAGATTGTAGCGACTACTTCTTGAAAACTATAAGTGATATTGATATGGGACTTTTTCTAAAATGATCAGTATGACATGATGTTGATCCTTGTCGAAAGTTATTTTGAGTAGGTCATTTATGTATAGTAGAAAGAGAATTGGCCCGAAGACAGAACCTTGGGGTACGTCTTCAGTCTTTAGTGACTACTTGAAAACTATAATTGATATTGATATGGGACTTTTTCTAAAATGATCAACATGACATGATGTTCATCCATTTATTTTGATTTGATTCAACATCAAATATGGCTGCCGGCAGCCATCTTTGTTTACATAGAGTTATATAATGAAAACTTTAAGTGACTATTCCTCTGAAACTACCTGACGGATTTTAATGAAAGTTCACAGGAATGTTGCTCTTGATGTCTAGTTGATCCTAGCAAAAATTCAGATCGGTCGGAAATTCAAGATGGCCGCAATGGTTAAAAATAGATTTAAAAAATGCGATTTTGTGGCGACTACTTCTCAAAAAACATAGGTGATATTGATTTTGATGATGTTTGCAGGCTGATCAGGGTTTAACTGTCTTGATGCTCATCAGTCATTTGATCGAAACACCCCTTTGCACTACAAATGGACGGGTCCAAATTAAAAGGGCATTATATTATTATATTATTAGCTCTACTGATCAGAGATCAGCAGAGCTTATGCCGTGGTGCGGCGTCCGTCGTCCGTCCGTCCGTCTGTCCGTTAACTTTTATTTGTAGCGACTACTCCTCTGAAACTACTGGATGGATATTCATGAAACTTTACAGAAATGTTGCCCATAAAGTCTAGTTGATTCTAGCAAAAATTCATGTTAATGTGAAATCCAAGATGGCCACCAAAGCTAAAAATAGATTTTCAAAATACAAGTTTGTAGCGACTACTTCTTGAAAACTATAAGTGATATTGATATGGGACTTTTTCTAAAATGATCAGCATGACATGATGTTGGTCCTTGTCAAAAATCGTTTTGATTCAACGTTAAACATGGCTGCCAGCGGCCATCTTTGTTTACATAGAGTTATATAGTAAAAACTTGTAGCGACTACTCCTCTGAAACTACTTGGCGGATTTTCATGAAACTTTACAGGAATGTTGCTCATAATGTCTAATTGATCCTAGCAAAATTTCAGATCGACCAAAAATTCAAGATGGCCGCCACAGCTAAAAATAGATTTTTAAAAAATAAATTTGTAGCGACTACTTCTTGAAAACTATAAGTGATATTGATATGGGACTTTTTCTGAAATGATCAGCATGACATGATGGTTATCCGAGTCTAACATTATTTTGATTCGATGTTAAACGTGGCTGCCAGTGGCCATCTTTGTTTACATAGAGTTATATAATGAAAACTTGTAGCGACTACTCCTCTGAAACTACTTGACGGATTTTCATGAAACTTCACAGGAATGTTGCTCTTGATGTCTAATTGATCCTAGCACAATTTCAGGTCGGCCGGAAATTCAAGATGGCCGCCATGGCTAAAAATAGATTTTCAAAATACAAGTTTGTAGTGACTACGGTACTTCTTGAAAACTATAAGTGATATTGATATGGGACATTTTCTAAAATGATCAACATGATGTTGGTACTTGTCAAAAATCGTTTTGATTCGATGTTAAACATGGCTGTCAGCGGCCATCTTTGTTTATATAGAGTTATATAATGAAAACTTGTAGCGACTACTCCTCTGAAACTACTTGACTGATTTTCATGAAACTTCACAGAAATGTTGCTCTTGATGTCTAATTGATCCAAGCAAAATTTCAGGTCGGCCCGGAAATTCAAGATGGCCGCCAAGGCTAAAAATAAATTTTCAAAAAACAAGTTTGTAGCGACTACTTCCTGAAATCAAAATCAATCAGTAGAGCTTCAAGGTCATTGACCTCTTGTTAAAAAAGAAGTTTGTAGCGACTACTTCTTGAAAACTATAAGTGATATTGATATGGGACTTTTTTTAAAATGATCAGCATGACATGATGTTGGTCCTGTTCAAAAATCGTTTTGATGCGACGTTAAACATGCCTGCCAGCGGCCATCTTTGTTTACATAGAGTTATATAGTAAAAACTTGTAGTGACTACTCCTCTGAAACTACTTGGCGGATTTTCATGAAACTTTACATGAATGTTGCTCTTAATGTCTAATTGATCATAGCAAAATTTCAGATCGGCCAGAAATTCAAGATGGCCGCCACAGCTAAAAATACATTTAAAAAAAATAAGTTTGTAGCGACTTCTTCTTGAAAACTATAAGTGATATTGATATGCGACGTTTTCTAAAATGATCAGCATGACATGATGTTGGTTCTTGTCAAAAATCATTTTGATTCGACGTTAAACATGGCTGTCAGCGGCCATCTTTGTTTACATAGAGTTATATAATGAAAACTTGTAGCGACTACTCCTCTGAAACTACGTGACGGATTTTCATGAAACTTCACAGGAATGTAACAGTTGCTCTTGATGTCTAACTGATCCTAGCAAAATTTCAGGTCGGCCGGAAATTCAAGATGGCCACCACTGCTAAAAGTATATTTTCAAAAAACAAGTTTGTAGCGACTACTTCCTGAAATCAAAATCAATCAGTAGAGCTTCAAGGTCATTGACCTCTTGTTTTATGTGTTTTGTGAATGCAGCCTGTGCCCATGCCATTGTGAAAAATAGCGGCATTTTTCTAGAAATTGTGAAAATTGTGAAATATTATAACAAAAGAGAAATAAACTTTTTTCACTTTTATTTTCACAGTTTAATATCCCTTGGTTTTAAGTTTTGTTTTTCAGTAAATATAGACTAGTTTTGACACCAGTATCCTTACTGGTCTGTATTTACCAAAAAAAAAATATATTATTTTTTCAGATTGTGAATTTTTGGGATATATATAATTGTGAAAAAAGGATACTTTTTGGAATTGTGAATGGGGCCGAATTTCGGCCCCAAATTAGGCATAAAAAACCACTGCTATCAGTGGAGCTTCAAGGTCATTGACCTCTTGTATTCAAACAAAGCCTTTTATTGATTCTTTAATATTGAAGTAAAGTAAACCCAAGGGGAAAAAGTGCAGCCGGTACGAGACTCGAACACGGGACCCCTCACTTACAGGGTGAGTGCTCTACCTGTACTAACTGTGCTAACGGGGCCACTGGATACCCAGTATCACCACAATCCTTCCTCCATTACTTTTTAAGAGCTGATCCAGCTCTACCAGTCTTTCCAGACCCCGGTGCCTCAATCCCGCGTTCACTGAATTATCGTCACTAATGAAGTAAACCAGGGGAAAAAATGCGGCAGATACAACTTACATTAGGGCTGCGTATCGGTCAGAATGATCGATACGATATTTGTATCGATACAAAATGATCGATATTCGATATATCATATGATATTTTTTCAGCAGTAATAAAAGACTAAAATGTAAACGTTTTGTCATTTTGTCATTTATTCATTCATTTCAAAGTAAAAAACACAGAAACGTTATCTGAATTCTTTTTCAAGAATATCATTGCATCCAAGGCATCGTCATTCAGGCACGACCTCTCTGCTGATGGAATATCCCCAGATGTCGAAAAATACAGATGTCAAAAATGCAATCAATCGCCAGAAAAAGTACAAACAATGAGACGCCGAGTGCATCTTTTATATGCAGAGTTGACTAGACTGATAAATACAATGAATACATTTCTGAACAAATACATATTTCAAACTTTTAATGCATTTAATCACAAGTTTTGTTCGTTTTTGTTGTCCGAAAGTCAACAGTTTTCCTACCGACATAAATACTAAATACCCATAATCCTTAGCCATGTATTTATCTTTTAACAAGGCGGCACTAATAACGGGTTTATGACACGGAATGCTTTACCATTTTTCTGATTATTTCTGACTAAAGAACCCATCGATGTATTATAAACATCACAATAGTAAAATTTGTTCCAAAGAAAGACTAATTAAAAAGAAAATTATAATTTCCAGTA
This sequence comes from Cyrtodaria siliqua, assembly GCA_037043455.1. Classification (NCBI taxonomy): domain Eukaryota; kingdom Metazoa; phylum Mollusca; class Bivalvia; order Adapedonta; family Hiatellidae; genus Cyrtodaria; species Cyrtodaria siliqua. The sequence continues at coordinate 120,753 of JAWPHD010002281.1, forward strand.
TAATTACTAACTGAATATTACGTTCAGTCGCCGCGAAGACAGTAATAGGAACCGCCATATGCCAGTATACATGATCCGGGCATTCACATATTCCCACATCCGCTTTTCCAAAACAAAACAAAAAGTCTTCTGCTTCGATTTTTTCTGAAGTTATTAAATAATTATGCATTAAAATGACTGCAATTAGAAAAAGTTGCACCTTTTACCTGTGCAGTTTTTACTAGGCGAACTCGGAGTTTGTCTTCGCAGAGTACTTTCGTGGCGTAAGTACGCCAAGAAGCTTTTCCGACTCCGCGTAGTTTTTTTTATAATGAAATTTTATTATATCAAATATTTTACAGTATGTAACATTTATAATATGCAAACAATTCATCATTAAAGGTTCTTATTCATACAATTCTAGCATAGCAAGTTTTTCGAGCATTTGATAAGTACATACAATGTCTATGTCCAAATAGTGTCCTCTTACTATTGATACATACTAGTGTGTGACATAGATTTAGTTTCAATATAGTTTTAATTCATACATCTCTATCTTATAGTGTTTTAAGTCTATATATACATTATATTAATCACTATTTTACACTTGTTTTTTACCTTTTTAACTGAAATATATTACATGCATAAATTGTTCGCTCATTTTTATATTCTACGTACAAATATGTGATACAATAATTGTTGTTGTGTCTTTTTTCTCACATGCACGCACGCTCTCAAACACGTTCTTCTTACACACCCCCGTACGCTCAAGGGCACGTGTGTTCACTCACACACCTACACAAACACACATATACACACAACCGCCCACTCATTTGTACCAGCAGGAAGTGAATTAAGGAAGAGAGAAGAAAGGAAGATTGCCTTGTTTCCTATTTCTTTGATAGGATTTATATGATATTTAAAAAATTACTCCATTTTAAGTTGTGTTGTTGTATTTTATCATGCATCATTGCTATTTGTTTTTCAATATCGATTCGTTTTGAAAGATAAACAATAAATAGTTCGCATCTAGGAATGGTCTGTCTACACTTATTTACAAAAACATAATATTTAGCACACAGAATGACAAAATTATAGGCTTGTTTATAAACATGTATATCATTTATTCCAAAAGATATTGTTTGAAAATTAAATGTAATATTTACATTTCTTGCATTTAAAAATAATGCCAGTTCAGTCCAAAACGTTTGTGTTTTGGTACATTCCCAAAATAAATGTTTTATATTCTCGACATACATATTACAGAAATCGCATAGATTAGAATTAACTAATTTCTGCTTTAGAAGTAATTTATTTGTTGGAATAATTCTAAAGAGATATTTGTATTGAAAATTTCTTAATTTTATATCTATGGTCGTTTTAAAAGTTTGTAAATATATTGTTCTCCAGTCTAATTCAACATTAGGGAAAAGGCATTCCCATTTCTTCTGTGGGGCTATATCAATGTCAATATCATACTGTAGCTGGTGATTGTATAGGAACTTATTTGTATGTTTGGATTTAATAAGTTTTTCTATGAGTCGATTTCCCCTCATGAAACTTATATTTTCATGTTTTAATTTAGTTTTCCATTCTTTTGGTATACTTGATATTAATGATGAATATTTCAGAAAGTCTGATGCTTGAATGTTATATAATTCAGTAAAGTATTCAAATGGATAAAACTGTTTTGTTCTGAAATCATAAATATGCTCTATGTGTTTTATACCTTTATCGTACCATTTATTGTAATATATTGTTTTATTTAAAATCTTAATTTCAGAATTATTCCATAATATTTGTTTGCTGATGCATTCTTCCTTATCGTTTGATTTTATTTTGCACCACGATATGAGAATATCTGTCAAAAAAGTATTTTTTTGAAAATTATTTTTAATGTCCTTTTCTTTCAAATTGCAATCAAATATAAAATCTCCTCCATGTTTTTCAAGTTCTTTCATATATATATATTTCCATGTTCCATTATTATTGCAGTCCAAAATTCTTTTTATCCAGCTTGCCTTTAATGAGTAGATGAATTTTGTAATATCAATCATTTTAAGACCACCTTTTTCATAATCTTTCATTAACGTTTTCCTTTTGATTTTATCCGGTTTTCCATCCCATATAAATTCGTACATACTATGTATTATTTGATTTATTTTATCTACAGGTGGAATAGGTAAGACGGAAAGAGGATAAATTAATTTCGGAAGTGCAAACTATTTTATTACAGTAATTTTACCCAATAATGTCAGTTTTCTATGTTGCCATTGCTTTAAACAGTTTTTAAAATCTTGCAATTTAGGTTCAAGATTTAAAGCTGTTATGTTTGCCTTGTTCGTATGAAAGACCATTCCTAGAGCTTTTGCTTGCTCAGAGCTCCACTGGAAGTGTTTTTGTTCACAATATTTAATATAAGAGGTTTTAAGCGACCCCGCTCTTAAAACGTTGCATTTTTTAACATTTAGATTTAGACCGGATGTGTGGCTGAAGTTGTCTAAAACCTCTATTAACTTTTCAAACGATTTTCTAGTTCCATCTGTAAAGAATGTTGCGTCGTCTGCAAATAAGATATTTTTTACTTCTTGTCCAGCAATGTTAATTCCTTTTATTGTTTTATTATTTGTTATTTCATATGATAGCAGTTCAATGCACATTATAAATATTACGGGAGATAACGGGCATCCCTGCCGAACGCCTCGTTGTATTAAAAATGACGACGATGTATGTCCATTGTTTGTTACGCAGCTATTTGCATTTTTGTAAAACAGTTTTACCCAGTTAATAAGAGAATCCCCAAAATTTAAGTGTTTAAGGGTTTCAAATAAAAACGTATGATCTAAACTATCAAAAGCTTTTTCAAAATCTGAGAAGAATAATAAAGCCGGTAGTTGGAGTTCGTCTACATATTCAAGTATTTCAAATAGTAATCTTATATTTTCTCCAATGTACCTACCCTTAATAAAACCTGTTTGAGCACTACTAATTATCGACGATATTACTTTTTTAATTCTGTTGGCAATAGCTTTAGTTGCAATTTTGTAATCTACATTTAATAAAATTATAGGTCTCCAATTTTCTAGAAAGGATATGTCTTTGTTAGGTTTAGGCAGTAGTGTAATTATACTTTGTTTTTGCAGTTCTGTCATTTCCCCTGTTGTAAACGAATAATTGATTAATTTTATATAAAATTGTTTTAAATGATTCCAAAATATTTTGTAAAACTCTGTAGTGAGTCCATCTGAACCCGGGCTTTTATTATTATTCATGGCTTTTAGAGCATTTGCACATTCATATTCGGTTAACATACCGTCACAAGTATCCTTTTCTTCTTGGGTTAAACGTTTCATTGAATTATTAAAAAAGTTAAAATTGGATGTTTTTATGATTTTTTGTTTGTATAATCGTTCGTAAAACCGTTTTTGCTAGTTTAGTATATCTAGCTGATTGGTAATATTTTTTCCATTTATATTAACTTGTGAAACCGTTTTAGTTTCCGATTTTTTCTTTTCTAAATTAGAGAAAAGCTTACTATTTCTTTCATTGCTTTCGACCATTTGCGCTTTAGAACGAATAATAATTCCATTTATTCTGTTGTCTATAATGTCATTTAATTCTGCTTGTTTTCTGTCTTTTTCCAGTTTTAAATCATCCAGAGAATCATCGTCTACTATATTTTGCATTCGAATATCTAAGTTTTCAATATCTTTTTGAAGTTGTTTTTCTTGCTTGTTATCACATTTCTTTTTATATGTTGCATATCGTATTGTTTCATTCCTAATAGAACCTTTTATTACTTCCCATAATGTGTTTGGATTTGCGTCTTTGTTAATATTTGCGACCTCTTCGATAATGTTTTTAATATTTTCTTGATAATCTCTTTCTAGAATTAAGCTATTGTTCATTTTAAAATACCCTGGACCTCGTTGCTGCACATTAAGGTCTAGATTTAATGTAATAAGTGAATGATCTGTTTTATAGCCAGCTTTAATCCGACTTTCTGTTGTAATATTAACTAGGTTATTAGAAATTAGGAAATAATCTAATCTGCAAAAAATTGGCGGTCTTTGGTTTGAATGCCATGTATATTGAGTTGTGTTTGGATGTTGTATTCTCCAAACATCTGTTAACTGAATGAGTTCAATTAGTGAATTTACTTTATTTCGACAACGTATATGTGTATCAATCCTTCCGTTCTTTTTATCTATTGCAGTATTCAAGACTGTATTGAAATCACCCCCTATAATAAAGTTTTTATCTTCATGTTCTAAAATGTATTTTTGTAACTTTTCGAGTAAAGATATATCATCGTTATTTAGACCGTAGATATTTATTAAAGTTATTTCTTTATCGTTATATTTTAAATCGATAGCTTGTAATCTACCGGAAACAATATCTGTATAGTTTAAAAATGTGTATGATAGGTTTGAATTGATTAAAATGCATACACCTTCACTATTACTTTTATTTCCGCTGAAATATGCATCACCACCCCATTCGGTTTTCCATGTTTGTTCTAATTTGCTACTTAAATGTGTTTCTTGTAAAAGACATATTGAAAAGTGTTGATCCTTTAACCAGTGGAATACTTGTTGTCGTTTGTGTTTATTTACCAAACCTCTGACATTTAAAGAGCATAGTTTAAACTCCATATGTAATGTCGTAAACGTATTTGATAAGAAGATAGATAAGGCAATCTAAGAGAAGGTTGACATATAGTAATAGTTTTTTGATGACATAAAGAGTTTCATGAATGCAAATAATGGGCTGAAACAGAATAGCATAATTATTACTAACATTTGTTTGTGGTTTTACCACTTAGAAGTCTAGGCAATACCTCAAAGTAAAAAAGGCATACAAAAACAATGCAACACATAAGCTAACATGTAAACGATATATAAAAAATAAAAAATAAAAAACATTTGAAGATTTGATTGTTGTTAACCAGAACCAAAAAGAAGACAATTAACTTTAGTTATATTTAGAGTCTCTTTTATTTCAAAACAAAAATATTTTACGTTTAAAATAAATGGCATTATGCGTATAATTTGCGTATAATTTGCTTTTCAAAAAATATAAATGATCAATTCCTTTAGCTTACTATAGCTTAAGTTAAGTATGTATTCGCATAGACTCAAATCTGTTTTATATATACAGTGCAGCTTTAAGCAAAACCTGTTGCGTCCGCACATATCCAAGTGTACAGTACTATAGTACGTATACATATAGCTGATCCTTTAACTCTTGTACACATCTTATAGCTTCCCACTCTAAAACTGAATGACACTTGTCACCATACCATATAGCTATAGATTTATACATCTATTTTAATTTTAAGCAAACTATGAGACCTGTGTATATATGTAACAAAAGGCTAAATTTACAAAACAAAGCAAAATAGTCCCCGCTATTGTAAAGAATCAATCAGAAGATCGATTGTCTACGTACGTTTTCACACATTATTCCAAAATGCATTAATCAAAGGAAACATATTTGACCTATTTTACATATACCCATTCTCATATAAACTAATTTGTTCGCATAACATTCAAAAATGTAGCGTAACTGTAAACTCCTCCTTCTGTACATAATATAATGATCACCAATCTAAGGAAACAAATAATAATTTCATATTTAATTAAATATCATCTAATATATCAACTTGTTATAAGTATATGTGGGCTTATTTTTCTACATCCGTTCCCAAATATATTTTTACATCACAATATGCATTTGAAATATATACTTCATATAACTTGCAACAGGTATGTTCACTTTGAATCAGCTATGTCCGTACGAAGCTTATATAAAATGTATAGGCTATAGCATCAAATGACGCTATACATATTGTTTGAAGTGTCATATATTTGATTAGTTATCAGGAAATGTTTTTAAAAAAATCCTGTTTGATACATGCTCACATCGCCCACTTTAGTCTTCTTTACCTTTACAGCATAGTACTATTGATCCGCGCTTGATGTCCGAGTGTTCAAAGGTTTTATCGATTTTTCGGTCACCTTCGGTAAAGCGTATAGTTCACACAAAAAGATAGTTGTCACCTTATTTATATATATTTCAATGTATTTAAATTGTATTACCAACGAGTATTTATTTATATTTAAAATGTATTTAAATTGTATTACCAGCGAGTGTTTATTTATATTTAAATTGTATTTAAATTGTATTTAAATTGTATTACCAGCGAGTGTTTATCTAACACAGATGCAAGTTGTTTAATGTTAATTTGGCCATGGCAAATCGGATATACACGTTAATTTGGCCATGGCAAATCGATCCAGTGCTGGAATTCTTTATATGGGACCTTGTGGATATTTCCCGTTTTGTTCTTGAAAAGAACTCTTCCGTTTTTGGACCATACAAAGTCGACTTCGTCGGGCATTTTCTTTCTGATGCATGTCAATACTTGCTGATTGATGAAGGTCAGGTCTTCATTTATGAATATGCCCGTGCCTCTGAACGCCTTTTTCTTAAGCATGACTAAATCTCGTTTCATTCTGCTCACAAATTTTACAATGATTTGCCTATTCTGGCCGCCTGTTTTCTTACCTAATCGGTGGGCAATATCGAAATCATTCTTTTGTAGGTTTAGATTCTCGATTTTGTTGTTTAACAACTCTAGAACACCATTAACCGTTTGATCGGGTGTTTCATCTCCAATTTCAGTTACTCCGTTTATTCGAATGTTGTTCCGTCTACCATACTGTTCAAGATCATTTATCTTTTCTGAAGTTTTATCATGTATGATTTCTATTTCTTTTTTTAGAGTTATGTTTTCAGACTTTTGACTTTGTATGACTGTATTTAGATCTTCAACTGTCTTTCTAAGCTTGTCATTTTCCTGCTCCTTGTCAAAGAGTTTTCCTTCAAGAATATCTATCCTCTGTGATACAGACTTCAAGAACTCTTCTTTCATTTGATGGAACGTTTCTCTAATTAGATGTTTGAAAGTATCGTCATCTTTTGTTATGACATTTGACATTTTACTGTTTATATCCAACAACTGCTTTGTTATTTGATGTAGGTCGGTACTTCCGACACCTTTTGGCTTTGTTTCCTCAGTCATACTTTTAATTTTAAGTTTGTCTTTTGTTTCTTTAGTTTCACTTATGTGTTTTGCCTTCTTTTGCTTTTTCTCTGTTTTGTCCTTTTTTACATCAGGGCTATTGCTGCTTGTATCTAATTCACTAATACTGCTCAAGTCGCGTTTTCTCTTCCTTTCTATTTCATCGTCAATGTCCCTTTCCGCTGTGCTAGACATCACTTTTTTGAGCAGTATAGTTTGATAAATTTTGACCGTGACTCACGTGTCAGTATATATGGTATATAATTACATTGCAAGGTATACTACTGTATCTATACTACGATAATTGATGCGATGCGTCTACTCTTCACTAACTGTTCAGCCCACGCTTAAAATAATTTACATTCTCATTTTCTAATGGCTATTTATGCAATTTCTCATTGATTTTTAGCTCTACTGGCCAAGGGCCAGCAGAGCTTATGGGATGCTGTGTTGTCCGTCGTCCGTCGTCTGTCGTCTGTCTGTCGTCTGTCGTCTGTCGTCCGTTAACTTTTCTTCAAACGACTTCTTCTCAGAAACCGCTTGGCTAATTTTAACCAAACTTCACGTGGATGATCCTTAGTTGAATGCTTTTTAGATTTGTTAAAATTAGGTCAATGCTACATCCAAGATGGCTGCCATTACCATATATAATCGAAACCTTAAAAAATCTTCTTCTCCAGAACCGCTGGACAGATTTCAACAGTTTTTCTTTTAAAATGATCGCCAACGCCTAGACTATCAAGTTTGTTCAAATAAAGTCCCCGGGGTCAAAAATGGCCGTGGCCCGGGGGTCCAAAATTTGTATATTGAGGTTTTGCATGTTTTTCATATAGACATATAGGAAAAAATTTTAAAAAATCTTCTACTCTGAAACCACAAGGCACAGAGCTCTCATGTATTACATGTAGCATCAGCTTATGGTCCTCTACTAAGTTTGTTCAAATGGTGACCCTGGGGTCAAATTTGTCCCCGCCCCGGGGGTCACAGTTTTACATAGACTTATATAGGATTTTTTTTTTAAAAATCTTCTTCTCGGAAACTACAAGAGCCAGAGGTTTGATATTTTGCATTTACTTTTGGCCCCGCCCCAAGGGTCACATGTTTTACATAGACATGTATAGGGAAAAACTTAAAAAATCTTCTTCTCTGAAACTGCAAGAGCCAGAGGTTTAATATTTTGCATTTGCTATAAGCTTGTGGTCCTCTATCAAGTTTGTTCAAATGGTGACCCAGGGGTCACATTTGGCCCCACCCCGGGGGTCACAGTTTTACATAGGCTTGTATAGGGAAAAACTGAAAAAAATCTTCTTCTCTGGAACCACATGGCACAGAGCTCTCATGTAATACATGTAGCATCAGCTTATGGTCCTCTACTAAGTTTGTTCAAATGGTGACCCGGGGGTCAAATTTGTCCCCGCCCCGAGGGTCACAGTTTTACATAGACTTATATAGGATTTTTTTTTAAAAAATCTTCTTCTCGCCAACTACAAGAGTCAGAGGTTTGATATGTTACATTTATTATAAGCTTATGGTCCTTTACCAAGTTTGTTCAAATAGTGACAATAGTGACCCTGGGGTCACATTTGGTCCCGCCTCAAGGGTCACATGTTTTACATAGACATGTAAAGGGAAAAACTTAAAAAATCTTCTTCTCTGAAACTGCAAGAGCCAGAGGTTTAATATTTTGGTGTTGCTATAAGCTTATGGTCCTTTACCTATTTTGTTCAAATGGGGACCCTGGGGTCACATCTGGCCCTGCCCCGGGGATTCACAGTTTTACATAAATGCTTGTAGAGGGAAAAACTGAAGAAAAAAAATCTTCTCTGGAACTGCAAGAGCCAGAGGTTTAATATTTTGCATTTGCTAAAAGCTTATGGTCCTTTACCAAGTTTGTTCAAATGGTGACCCTGGGGTCACATTTGGCCCCGCCCCAAGGGTCACATGTTTTACATAGACATGTATAGGGAAAAACTTAAAAAATCTTCTTCTCTGAAACTGCAAGAGCCAGAGGTTTAATATTTTGCTGTTGCTATAAGCTTATGGTCCTTTACCAATTTTGTTAAAAGGGGGACCCTGGGGTCACATCTGGCCCCGCCCCGGGGGTCAAAGTTTTACATAAATGCTTGTATAGGGAAAAACTGAAAAAAATCTTCTTCTCTGGAACTGCAAGAGCCAGAGGTTTAATATTTTGCATTTGCTGTAAGTTTATGGTCCTTTACCAAGTTTGTTCAAATGGTAACCCTCGGGTCACATGTTTTACATAGACATGTATAGAGATTTTTTTTTTTTTTTGAAATATCTTCTCTTTTTTTTGAAATGTTTTGCAATTTTATTTTTTTTTTGCAATTTTTTTTTTTTTTTTTGAATTTTCTTCTTTTTTTTTTGCATTTTTTTTTTTTTTTTAGCTCTATGTTCGACCAGTCGGACCAGTAACAGAGGTGTTCTTGATTTAGTTAAACATGCTATATGTTGCCTCGTTGATACGGTTGGGCCTTCATTTTTCATCTGATCTTTACCAAACTTTACCAGATTCTTTAGTTATGGCCTTTGATTTAGTTAAAAAGCTGTTTTTTGCCCGAAACTTTCAAAAAAACGTAAATGGCAGTCACTCACTTCATTGATGTTATAAGAGCCATGTTAGCCAGTAGAGCGTCCACAGGCCCTCTTGGGCCTCTTGTTTAAATTTCAGTTACTGCAAAAATACGAACCACAGTATCCCTAAATAGTATATCCAAATTTCCAGGAATTTCCATTTAGCACTATGTTCAATTTATTTAGTTTTCATCACACACATTTTGTTTACATTTTGTACCTGCTGGTACCCGAATCCGCGTAGTTTTATCATCGAAACTCCATTTATAAATTCGTCACTCGGCGTGAAAGAGTAAAGTGTGGGCTTCGCGTGAGCTGTACTGTATGCAATGGGAGAGAGTTCACTTTTGATCGATATTTTGACCGATACGGACACGTTCGATACGATATATCGATCGAACCCTAAATACCGGTATTCGATATATACCGGAAACCGGTACGCAGCCCTAACTTACATGACTCGAACCTAGGACTCCTCGCTTACAGACCGAGTGCTCTACCAACAGCTCACCGGGTAACCAATATAACCACAAATTCAGTCTGCGAAATTAACTTTTGGACTTGGTTGTCCTTCGGGCAACCATTCCATCAACATTTGGTTGCCCGAAAGGAAAAGTGGTTGCCCGAAATGTTTCTTTTAAAAACTGAAGGCTTTATTACTCTAATGATATATGTAAACAAAGCAAAACATGATGTCTTCACAATATTTATTCATTCTTTTGTACACAAAGAAAGAAGGTTGTCTATGTCCTTCTCTGAAAAGTTTGTGGTACTTGGCTATCGCATGTGCCGTTCTAAATTTAATAGCAAGTCGGGAATAATCTGCCTGTTTCAGTTTGTACAGGGCAGTAGCAGCAGCAGGGCTTTCAGAAACATTGGGCACACTTTTCTGTAAAGCTAATTTTACATGAGTTTTTTACTGTTCATGTTTTTTTATAGTGTCAATCCAAATGCTAGAACACCCCTTTACAAAGGATCCATCAGTGTCTAATCCAGATTCTGTGCACCAAGTGCACTGCATTTTACCATTTAAGCCACTCGACAACCAACTTTCCAAGAAGAAACAATTTTGTCTCTTGTGGCTTCGCAACGCTTTCTTGACTCTTGTTTGGATTATTTTTATTAGTTTATTCACTGGTTTACCAGCACTGGTTAACCACATGTAACGCAACATTGACATTTTGTGACAACCGGAAACACGTTTTTAACCGACGCATGCGCTAAATTAGCATATTGATGTTTATTTTATTCTTGTTACTTTCCATTGTTCTATCGATCGGAACTCTTTGCAAATTTCCTTACTCGGTAAATGTGGATTCCCAAGTGACGGAATCGGACGAGGCAGTTCCGATTGGTTGTTCTATACAAAATAAAGAATTCGGCAAAATCCGAAAAAAAGAGGTCATGACGTGTTGTGACCTTCCATAGAGGGATACAATTAATTGATCAATTCCTCATAGCGTTTATACCGGTGTCACCTCAATGAAATCGTGTTTCCTGTTCAACTTTCATACTTGTTTTGATTGACAAATAGCTTTGCGCTTTCAGAAATGTTGGTTGTCCGATCGGACAACCAAAGTGGGAACACGTGGTTGTCCCGGACAACCGCTAATTTCGCAGACTGCAAATTAGAGGCTACTATTTCTAGTGATGGGCAATCGGTTCAACCGTTGAAATTTACAATCGATCATCGGTTAAAATCGGTTTGAATGTAACCGATCAGTCATCGGTTATAATCGGTTTGAATGTAACCGATCAATCATCGGTTATAATCGGTCAGTCAATGTGAAGTATAACATGTGTATGTTAATCTGAGTTTGAGGCCTTGAAGTATTATTTATTCAAAAAGATGGCGCCACTCGCCCCCAAATAAAAAATGGTGACAGCTATTGCAAACGAGATACGAGACTACGGGTTATATTAGGCATTAATAATAACAAAAAGTGAATAGTAGACATATTTATCTTTGTCAAGAAGGTAATTTCACGGTGGTGATTATAAGACAAAGCCTAAAAAGTGGTGATGAAATTTTTAATTTTTCAGATTTTCAAATGGTCCAGAGCTATTGCAAACCAGATACGAAGTACGGGTTATATTAGGCATAAATAATAACAAAAAGTGAATAGTAGTCATATTTATCTTTGTCAAGAAGGTAATTTCGTGATGTTGATTAAAACAGGAAGCTGTAAAAAAGTGACTGTAAAAACTGCCTATTTTGAGATGTTGGCTGAAATTTGAACTTTTCAAATGTAACTTACGATTGATTTACCTGTATCGATAAAAAAGTAAATGGCGGTGTACTTGCGTGACAACATAAATCAATAAACTAGAGCGTTTATGAACCCGTTTCTCCTCCCTGTATACTTTACTCCCTGGATTATAATCATGTATTTTTTCCTGTCTTGTTTTTTTACACTATTATCATTTTATCAGCAAAATAATTCTTATTAATATAAATGTGTTCATTCGTGTATATACGAGTATGCTCATTTTCACAAGTGTTGTCTCCTGGATACTACGTTTATTTTTATTTTGACATTTAACCGATGATCGATTTTAGACTTTCATTATCGATCATCAGAATCAGATGCCTAAGTAACCGATGATTGGTTACAATCGATTAATCGGTACATCACTAACTAGTTTGATGTAATGAGGCATGGCTTCAAGATGAAATCATGAATTATGTAGATTGGATACACTTTTAATCTATTATAAATGTTCGAGAACAAAAATATGGCGCAGCACTGAATAGGATAGCCAATCGGCTATATGTGCCATTATGGCCCCATATGCTTGAGATTTAAGGCTGCGTACAGCTAAATATAGCCTGGGTCAGCCCCGCCTTTTGTTGTGAAGTACAGAAGTAAAAGTTCACAGAGGTCAGCAGATATAACAGTGCGGATTCAATAGTGTTTGTAAACACAGACATGTGCAGAGAGGTTGAGCTGGAAATGTTGTCTTTTTCACACTTTCACACTTTCAAAGGCTTTGTGATGGAAATATCTATGAAATAAGGTAATTTAAAGAAAATCTAGTGTATAATTCTTCAGATATGCATTTTTCAGGAAGGATAAACTATAGGTAAAATAATCCCCATCAGCTAGGATCATTAAAATATTTTTTCATGTTTTTGAAAATTTAACATCCATTGAAATTGCATGTCAATATTCAGTGCGGATTCAATAGTGTTTGTAAACACAGACATGTGCAGAGAGGTTGAGCTGGAAATGTTGTCTTTTTCACACTTTCAAAGGCTTTGTGATGGAAATATCTATGAAATAAGGTAATTTAAAGAAAATCTAGTGTATAATTCTTCAGATATTAGCTGACAGGTGCCACAGGAAGTATATGGGAAAGTATTTAGTTTTCTGCAACCTAAAGGACTTCCCTGGGAATTCCCTGTATCACGTGCTGTCCTGCAAGTCTTTAATGCTGTACATATTTATTATGGAATTGAGTTTGGAACAATTTTGGGGAAGGGTAAATCTGCATCTGTATGGCAAAAAAGCCTTATTTAATCAAGGCATGTACAGTTGTATTGTCTGGACAGGGGCCTCCAGCAGGAACTATGGGCAAATCAGGGTTTCATGGCCAAATGGGGCACACACCATTGAGGTTGTTCATCGTGTGGCCTTCATGGCTGCCCACAGGATCATGAGGGATGAAATGAATCACCAATGAATGGCTTGTAAGCAGCAAAAGCGCTGTTTGAAATTACATGTACAACACTGCCTTATTTGATCCGCGGAATTTAATAGAGGTAGGCGTGATATAAAAATGCTACTTATAATAAAAGTATTGACCGACTGAAATTAATTCAGTGTCGCCTTATTTACCTAATTTTGCATAGTTGTGTTCACGAGTCATTTTTTCCTCGAGTTTTACAGGAAGGAGAATTTTTTTATTTTTTTTTATTTCTTCCTGGATTCTCGATACAGCTTGTACATTTTTTTCTTAGTTCTACTTCTGTTTGCTTTGTATTGTTTTGACTTTTTATAAATCTTATCTTTAATATTAGCTATTTGTGTGACTTTAAGAGCATGCGCGACACTAGAACCACATTTTATAGGGCTACCCACCGCGTTGCATAGTTTGTAGATTGATTCACCCGGACCATTATTAACTGCATGAACAGAACTGTGCGCCCGCCCGATGACATTCTTGGAGAATGTTACATTTTTGGGTAAAGATCGCCTCTGACTACGATTACTGCCTTCTACCTTTTGCGTGTTTGAATTTAATTTGTTTTTTTCAAGCATACTGGGGCCGAGTCGATAATTTACACATTTTCTAACTAGACTTTCGCTTTCGGGGGAGGGAAATAATTTGAAACTGGGTTGTAGATAAGTGCTTTTCTGTAGCCATGTGGCAGTACTGTCATGCATGCAAACAAAGGAATATCGAGCACAATGTTCATGGTTGCCATGGTAGCAATGTACCACAGAATCACAGGCATAACTTAAAACAGACCTGGCCTTGAATTCACCAACCATTCTTCAGACTTGAGCTCAAATACTCAAATTTCCTTCATATATATTCCCATGACCTTTAAAGATAAACAAACGAATGAAGTTGCTATTTATTAGTATTAATCATATGTATACATAGCAGCTTGTTATGAATGTTTATACTTTAAACTTATAGAAATATTTGTGATTGAAAATTTGCATACTTGGGCTTAAGTCTAAGAATATTCTCAAGAATGGTTGGTGAATTCAAGGCCTGGTTTTGGCAAAGTCACCAGCATGCGTTTTCATCGCCTGCTCAAATTCAGCTTGACATCTTTGTGAGAGGTCGTTTGCGAAATTGTTTTGAAGATTTTGTTTTTCCAGTTTAGTACTGGCTGGCATCAAAGAGTTTAACTCTGATTAATTTTGCACAAACTTCCTGTGATTCTGGGATACATGCCTCGTATCAAGTAAAGACTTGGGTTCAGTGTTAGTGGCACCGCTGTTAAATAATCTAACTGCTGCCCTAATAGGCCTATAAGCGGACGAGTCGGGATCAGTGGTTATATATTCCAATTCCAGGCCATCACTTGAGAGATCAGTAAAGCATTCCATGGCCCATTTCTCTTCATTGCCAATATTAGTTGTCATTGGAATGTTTGCTGAACATTCTCCCATGTGATGGCCTGAAAGTGAATCTAATTTATGTTTACGATTGCTGCATACTTTATTTTTGGTGGCTACAGCAATTATTTGATTTGTATCTGTCAAATTCTCAGCAACAAGGTATGTAGTCTGTGTTGCAGGCTGAAATGGCGTCTTTCCTATACCCGAGTATATGCCATTGTTATAAACGCCATCACATTGCGCGTTTATTATATTCAGAGGTGCCCCTCGCATTGTATTTATTTCCTTTAATTGATTTCGCCTTTGCTTCATATCATTTATGTTAGTTTCTTCAATTATCTTGCAAACTTCATTCGCGGTCTTCTGCATTCCAGCACACGATGGCGGAGGGAGGTTAATGCTACAGCACAGCTTAGCAAAGCTAGTAGCTGCGATTGGCATTTGAGTCAGCCCCACTTGTAGGCCCCGGTTTATTGTAGCTGTACGTCTCCCGCGACCGACGGTGAGTATTTCTTCAAACAGATTATGCATGTCTTGATTTATATGCACATATATCACATATGGCCTGTTCTCTCCAGCCAAGTCCCCGCTTCTGCTCCGCTGCCAGGTTTCAATTCAGGAACCCTTGACAGGCTGGATAGAACTTCCCGTGGTCGCGGAAGACCTGGTTCCACATTTCAGCATTTTTCTTAAGGTCTCACACCTCTATTATCTCCCCTAAAAGCTCACGGAACTAGAGACAAAAGGAAAACGGAAAATAATTCTATTTTTTCTCAATTTTAGGCAATTTTTAATTTGAAAAATAGGTTTTTCTTTGCTTTAGCATACATCTGCAGTGTAAAAGACAGATGATACAGAAAATCCCATGTTGATATGAGGTTTCATTCAAATTTCAGAATTGTTTGACCGAAGCACCACATAATCAGCTAGATAGTGTATGAATTTTGTATTTTCCATAGGGTTCACAAAACATGAGCGAGAAAAAAACCCAACCTGGCTAACTCATGTATTTTATTGTTTTAAATTACTGGTCTTGGCTATACTGAAGATATTAAACCAACAACAATGTCTGCTGCCCTGCTTTGAAGCTCAGATGTTGGAAAAGGCTGTACAGTAACCCTATGGGAAAATTAATTGTGGTGTGAGACCTGAACATTTACAATCCTGTACGTTTCGTTCTCAGACCTGAAGTGACACAAAAATATTTTGCGAACTATAAAATAGGTACATAATGGTACGGCTCATAACATGCAAGGGTAAAATAATAATAATAATAATAATAATATTAATAATACTATTAATAATAATAATAATAATAATAATACAATAAAGTTGATGATATTAAGGCCAGTAATGAAAATGATATGGAAGATAATAATTATGAGAATGAAGATAATGATAATGAAGATAATGATAATGAAGAAGAATGATGATGATGATGATGATGATTAAAAATAATGATGATAATAATGATGATAATAATGATAAGTAATAAAAGATGATAATGAAAATAATATTCATAGTCTGGGCTCTTCATTGGACCAAAAAATGTTTAGCCATTTTGGTTAAACCACCTCAATTTTCTTTAGCCAATGGGATTTTTCTTTAGCCATTTTTGGCTAAGCTTTTTTAGCCATTTTAGCAGAATTTAATACAATTTCCGATTACATATTTGTATAATTTTCTTACCATTAATATATATTAAACCAAGTTGAATGATATTAATTCTTTGACAGTTTCTAACAGTTAGATTGTTACATGAACATGGTTAAAACTTGATTTTAATATGTTGCCTCTATTATCACCACTGCCTCTATTATTTGTCACAGTTGGGGACATGTTCCAATGATGAATGTTGTAAAAAAACACAATTTTAAGCATACATGTATGCAGGTTCATTTTTATGACCTTTTTATATGTTGGTGCGTCGTGAAACCCTTCAATCAATCAAGCAATCAATCAATCAAGAAAGCAACCAAGCATGTACCCATGATGGAAAAAACGGATGACATAGTTATTGTTCTGTTTCGTGTGGCCACGCGTACAACTCGAAAGAAATGGCTTGGTTTCAATGCGCAAAAACAGATGACAATGTATTGTTTACATGTTGTTTACATGTATGTATTATTGGCTACTTTCAGTTTTGAATAACGGAGTTACAAAGTCATTATTTTAGTTAAAAGGGTGTAAATCTTTGTATGAGAAAGGTTAATTATTACCATTTTGATTATACGTCTTCGTTTTGTTTTCACGCTGCTTTGCGATGTTTTTGTTATTGAAAAATGCGACATTTTCTGCAAGCTCTTGTTAGGTTTACAATTTTCCTCCAGTGTAAGCACACCAAGTGAGTTGCAGTTAGACGTCGCTAGGTAAAATAAGCCGTGTGTAATATAAAGCGCAATTGTCGTAACACCGTCTATAGTTAGCTCTTCTGTAAACACAGAGAACCCGTCAAGGATTATTCAGAAAAACATGGCCGCGCCCACGAACTACTTTCGCCAATTGCGCCAATACCAGCCGTCAGCTTACATGGGTTAAAATGATTTCAGCCAAATTGGCGAAAGCACTTGACAAAAGTTTTGCCATTTGCAATTTGATTTCGCCTATGGCGACTGGCGAAGGCAAATGAAGAGCCCAGATAGTAAGCAAGATGATAATAATAATAATAATAATGATGATGATGATGATGATGATGAAGATACAAAAGATAATGGAGATAATTATATAACAAAGATAATGATAATAAAGATAATACAAATAATAATGATAATAATAATAATGATAATATTAATTGCTTACTTTGCATTGGACTCTGCACTTTCGAATACGTCGGGCTGAGGGTCCTTCTTTGGGCGTAGAAATTTATTGGGGTTGTCTGGAAGTTCGTTTTTTTTTACGTTTTCAATAATGTCCCTGCTTAAGCGCACATAATTTGATCGCACATTTTCGGGGCTTCTTTGCAATGACACATGCTTATCTTGTTTATGTTCATTTCCATTTGGCGTACAAAGACACTTAATGATGTCATCAACATTGCAATGGGACGTCACATCAACAAACAAAAACATGACGCCACAAGACGTTTTGGAGTGCACATGCCTTGCTGGCAACTTATGTGCTGTAGTAATTGCCTTCATAATCATGGCAATTATCTGTTTGTGTTGATAAATAGATTAATAAACTTGACTTTTTTGTTATTTTCATGTTCTAATTGTATTGGATTGGTTTCTTTTAACCCTTAATCCAATGATTTTCCATATATACTCAATAAGGAGGGGGGGTACTTTAGAAAATCACTTGAAAATATAAATATTTATATCATTTTGACATATATATATATATTTTTGTGAATAAAACACTCTGATGTATAAAATCAAACAAGAATATAGGGAATTTAAACAGATTTTATTGAGTTGCAACAAGATTAAAGTGTTGAGAAATCTTAAAAACAATTATTTCAGTCTGCTTTCACTTGAGAACAGCATGTCGACAAAGAAATAAGCTAAACATTTATGTTTTGGTACAATGCAGTCTTCATATTTGTTATAGATGTTGACATAGGGGTACTCATTGTAAAAACAAGGCACATTGGTCATGGTATTTGAAATAAAGTTTTGGTATAGGCTGCGTACAGCTAAATATAGCCTGGGTTAAGCCCCGCCTTTTGTTGTGTACGATTCAGTACAGAAGTGAAAGTTCACAGAGGTCAGCAGATATAACTTCTAAATATTCAATATGCATTTTCAGGAAGGATAAACTATAGGTAAAATAATCCCCATCAGCTAGGATCATTAAATTAAATAAAAAAATATTTTTTCATGTTTTTGAAAATTTAACATCCATTGAAATTGCATGTCAATATTCAGTGCGGATTCAATAGTGTTTGTAAACACAGACATTTGCAGAGAGGTTGAGCTGGAAATGTTGTCTTTTTCACACTTTCAAAGGCTTTGTGATGGAAATATCTATGAAATAAGGTAATTTAAAGAAAATCTAGTGTATAATTCTTCAGATATTAGCTGACAGGTGCCACAGGAAGTCTATGGGAAAGTATTTAGTTTTCTGCAACCTTAATGGTCCATTTGCGGTTGTACTGGGCCATGTTTAAGTACATAAATAAGTGTCATTTAGAAATAAATAAAAAAAACATGCTCAGTCAACCACTTTAATGTTGACATTGCTGTAACACTTGTTAAATAACATGTACATGTAGATAAACATTTCAAAACTAAATGAAAATAAATGAGATCTAACTCATAGAGTTGGGTACTTTGAAAAATAAAGTGGCGGTACACGGCGTTTGTTTAGCAAATACTGTGGTACGTACCGCGATATACCGTGTAACGTTTGTAGCTGTAAAAACATGAATTCATATATTGCAGGATAACATAGGACTATTCTATTAGCTCCATAAGTAGCCATAAGAATCATAAACTTACCACTTTTCAGTTTGCTGTTATCTTTAATTGTTTGAATAAATGTGTTATATTCCCAATGAAGCAGCAAACAAACGTGAATTAGAGAAGTAAAACGTACTTTTTCTTCGATAATTTCCGTATATTTCTCACGGAAAGAGCCGGAGTACCGGTTTGGACTCAAACATACCGCTGTGCATACCGCCTAAGCTAAATACCGGTGTTGACCAGTAATACCGCGCACCTCGACTAACTCGTAACTCATTAATTTTGATTTAGTTTTGAATTGTTGTCAAATATGATAAACTTGAGAGCATTAACACAGAGTATATTAATCAGTGTGTTTGAGTTGCACTGGTTTCCATCATGCGATTCTTACTCTGGCATTGTTGGAGTGCCTTATTAAAATTTACAATAAAAAATAAAATAAAATAAAACAATATTAAAACAAACACGCTTCACTCTTGGAAATCTTTATCACATATTACAGCAGACAAACGATTTATTTGAAATTGTAAAGTGGAAATTATCAATCTGGTTTTAATTTCTGAAACCCTATATTTTTTAGGCTGGGACCCAACTTTTTTCATACTCTTGACTAAGGCTGAAACGTTTACACATGTACGCGTTTACTTGTACTATTCTAGTCCTAAACGTTTACAAAATCCTGTAAACAGTTACACGAGTATTCTTTGTGTTTTATTCCCAATAATCCCAATACAAGTTTTAAAAAAATACTGGTCTTACCCGAGTAATATTATAAATCACCGTTCTTGTGAACTAATTATTTTCAGAAGTTTTATTGTACAGATCAAAGTTTTTTCAGATTACCCCCAATACAGTTGATTTTATCATTTCGAAATGTAAATGCGTTTCCAAATATAGAAATACGCTCCTTAGGCCAAATAAAATTATACCTGTGTTTACTGTAACATTGCTGAAAAAAATAGGGTAGGTAGGTAGGCATTTTATTTTATTTTATTTTTAGCTCTACTGATCAGAGATCAGCAGAGCTTATGCCGTGGTGCGGCGTCCGTCATCCGTCCGTCTGTCCGTAAACTTTTATTTGTAGCGACTACTCCTCTGAAACTACTTGATGGATATTCATGAAACTTTACAAAAATCTTGCCCATGAAGTCTAGTTGATCCTAACAAAATTCATGTTAATGTGAAATCCAAGATGGCCACCAAAGCTAAAAATACAAGTTTGTAGCGACTACTTCTTGAAAACTATAAGTGATATTGATATTGGACATTTTCCTAAATGATCAGCATGACATGATGTTAATCCTTGTCAAAAATTGTTTTGATTCGACGTTAAACATGGCTGCCAGTGGCCATCTTTGTTTACATAGAGTTATATAGTAAAAACTTGTAGCGACTACTCCTCTGAAACTACTTGGCGGATTTTCAGGAATGTTGCTCTTGATGTCTAATAGATCCTAGCAAAATTTCAGGTCGGCCAGAAATTCAAGATGGCCGCCACAGCTAAAATTAGATTTTTTAAAAAAGAAGTTTGTAGCGACTACGTCTTGAAAACTATAAGTGATATTGATATGGGACTTTTTGTAAAATGATCAGCATGACATGAAGGTTATCAGAGTCAAACATTATTTTGATTCGACGTTAAACATGGCTGTCAGTGGCCATCTTTGTTTACATAGAGTTATATAATGAAAACTTGTAGCGACTATTCCTCTGAAACTACTTGATGGATTTTCATGAAACTTCACAGGAATGTTGCTCTTGATGTCTAATTGATCCTAGCAAAATTTCAGGTCGGCCGAAAATTCAAGATGGCCGCCACGGCTAAAAATAATTTTCAAAAAACAAGTCTGTAGCGACTACTTCCTGAAATCAAAATCAATCAGTAGAGCTTCAAGGTCATTGACCTCTTGTTTTATTTTATTTTTTGGCGATGTTACATTTAAGGTGATGATGAGCTTTGATGAATGGGAAAATGTGGTATTTTAAAAACTACAATAGATAACAAATAAAATTGTGTATGTGTTATTGTTTCCCAAAAGGCATGGCAACAACTGGCTCTATTCCCAATCACTTGCAATTATTGCAAAGGGGTAAAACAGCTTAATTTATTTTTTGCGCGTCCGGAAGAGGGTCAGTTCCAACAACAGAACAATGAGCACATGAGTGGGCCGTGATCGCGTGAACATAATTATTTTTACAACAACAAAAAAAGAAATTCTTTTTAATTTTTTCAATAAAAAAAATGGAGTTGGGGGTGTTTTCAGAGGGTCGGTCAGGTTACAGTAAACTCAGGTATAATTTTATTTGGCCTTATTTGGAAAAACGTAGTACAGAATGAGAGTCTCACGAGATTCTCGTCTGATGTTATAACACACAATGGCCGACAATATGAAAATGTTTGAGTGGCCGGTTGATAAGTTTGATTCGTAATGTCGACTTCGTAACTAGGATTATCGCCAGCTTTCAGTTAAAATTTCAAGTTTACTCATCATGATAGTCCATACTTGATTCTGGCGAGACTGTCCCAATTTTGAATTCCGCTTTTACAGTAAGTGTTTGAGTAAGTATTATGTCGTTTTGGACCACAGAATGCAGGAAATTGCGTCTCAGAATCAAAAACATTAGGCAATCACAAGATGGTTAAAACAAAGCAGTATGTAAATATTCGAGATTTTCTATACAATACTGGCATACATGTATTCTGATACATTTCGATTGTAGACACTCCATTTATGATGGAGCCACGTTTCAATTTTTGCATATGCGGCGTCGTGAAGAAAACATTGAATGAGCATGATAAAAAAAATGGCAAAATGAACATGAAGTGGGGGTCCTACCCCTATTCATTATTTTAAATATATTTGTCGTATGTTCAGTGAAATTGTCAGGGTCACTTAAGTACACCATACTATAAAAAAGAATTTAATATAGTCTGTCTGAGCTTGTTGGTTTTTTTAAAAACCTTGATGGGCAGGGGTTTTAAGGAACCATTACTGGTAATTTAATGAATTTAAATATTATTTAACAGTGTTCTTTTTATAATTTAATGGTACATACGGAAATCTTGATTTTTGAAAACCTCACGGCATCCCGTTATTAGCTCTACTGGCTGGGCTATTCATTGGACTAAAATTGTTTTAGCCACATTGACTAAATTGCCTATATTTTGTTTAGCCAAATGAGTTTTTGTTTAGCCAAATGAATTTTTGCTTAGCCAAAGTATTTTTTGATTAGCCAAATTAGTTTTTGTTTAGCCGAATTAGTTTTTAGCTCTTCTGATCAGAGATCAGCAGAGCTTATGCCGTGGTGCGGCGTCCGTCGTCCGTCTGTCTGTCCGTCCGAAAATTTTTGTTTTGTAGCGACTACTCCTCTGAAATTACTGAATGGATTTTCATGAAACTTTACAGAAATGTTGCCCATGAAGTCTAGTTGATCCTAGCAAAAATTCATGTTGATGTGAAATCAAAGATGCCCACCAAATCTAAAAATATATTTTTAAAAAACAAGTTTGTAGCGACTTCTTCTTGAAAACTCTAAGTGATATTGATATGGGACTTCTTCTAAAATGATCAGCATGACATGATGTTGGTCCTGGTCGAAAATCGTTTTGATTCGACGTTAAACATGGCTGCCAGCGGCCATCTTTGTTTACATAGAGTTATTTAGTAAAAACTTGTAGCGACTACTCCTCTGAAACTACTAGACAGATTTCCATGAAACTTCACAGGAATGTTGCTCTTGATGTCTAAATGATCCTAGCAAAATTTCAGGTTGGCCGGAAATTCAGGATGGCCGCCACGGCTAAAAAAACTATAAGTGATATTGATATGCGTCTTTTCCTAAAATGATCAGTATGACATGATGTTGATCCCTGTCAAAAATTATTTTGATGTGACATTAAACATAGCCGCCAGCGGCAATCTTTGTTTACATAGAGTTATATAATGAAAACTTGTAGCGACTACTCCTCTGAAACTACTTGACGGATTTTCATGAAACTTCACACAAATGTTGCTCTTGATGTCTAATTTATCCTAGCAAAACTTCAGGTCGGCTGGAAATTCAAGATGGCCGCCACGGCTTAAAATAGATTTTCAAAAAACAAGTTTATGGCGACGAATTTTTAAAAATTATAAATGATATTGATATGGTACTTTTTCTAAAATGATTAGCATGTCATGATGTTGGTCCTTGTTGAAAATCGCTTTGATTCAATGTTAAACATGGCTGTCAGCGGCCATCTTTGTTTACATAGAGTTATCTTGTAAAAAATTGTAACGACTACTTCTCAGTAACTACTCGACGGATTTTCATGAAACTTTGCAGGAATGTTGCCCTTGATATCTAATTGATCCTAGCAAAGTTTCAGGTCGACCGGAAATACAAGATGGCCGCCATTGCTGAAAATAGATTTTCAAAATTCAAGTTTGTAGCGACTACTTCTTGAAAACTATAAGTGATATTGATATGGGACTTTTTCTAAAATGATCAGTATGACATGATGTTGATCCTTGTCAAAAATTATATTGATTTGACATTAAACATGGCCGCCAGCGGCCATCTTTGTTTACATAGAGTTATATAATAAAAACTTGTACTATGAAACTACTTGATGGATTTTCAAGAAACTTCACAGGAATGTTGACCTAGCTATCAAAAATCTATCAGTAGAGCTTCAAGGTCATTGACCTCTTGTTGTTTAGCCAAATGAATTTTTGTTTAGCCAAATAAGTTTTTGTGTTGTTTAGCCAAATGAGTTTTTGTTTAGCCAAATTATTTTTTAGGATGGCGAGTTGTCCGTCGTCCGTCTGTCCATTAACTTTTGCCTTGTGAACACTAGGCCCTTCATTATTTATCGACTGATCAGCAGAGCTTATGCGATGGTGCAGTGTCCGTCTGTCCGTCCGTCCGTAAACTTTTTTTGTAGCGGTTACTCCACTGAATGGATTTTCATGAATCTTTACATGAAGACTAGTTGATCTTAGCAAAAATTCATGTTGATGTGAAATCCAAGATGGCCACCAAATCTAAAAATAGATTTTTAAAAAAACAAGTTTGTAGCGACTATTTCTGGAAACTCTAGGTGATATTGATTTGGGACTTTTTCTAAAATGATCAGTATGACATGATGTTGATCCTTGTCAAAAATTATTTTGATTTGACATTAAACATGGCCGCCAGCGGCCATCTTTGTTTACATAGAGTTATATAATAAAAACTTGTACTATGAAACTACTTGATGGATTTTCAAGAAACTTCACAGGAATGTTGACCTAGCTATCAAAAATCTATCAGTAGAGCTTCAAGGTCATTGACCTCTTGTTGTTTAGCCAAATGAATTTTTGTTTAGCCAAATAAGTTTTTGTGTTGTTTAGCCAAATGAGTTTTTGTTTAGCCAAATTATTTTTTAGGATGGCGAGTTGCCCGTCGTCCGTCCGTCCATTAACTTTTGCCTTGTGAACACTAGGCCCTTCATTATTTATCGACTGATCAGCAGAGCTTATGCGATGGTGCAGTGTCCGTCTGTCCGTCCGTCCGTAAACTTTTTTTGTAGCGGTTACTCCACTGAATGGATTTTCATGAATCTTTACATGAAGTCTAGTTGATCTTAGCAAAAATTCATGTTGATGTGAAATCCAAGATGGACACCAAATCTAAAAATAAATTTTTAGCTCTACTGATCAGAGATCAGCAGAGCTTATGCCGTGGTGCGGCGTCCGTCGTCCGTCCGTCCGTCCGTCTGTCCGTCTGTCTGTCCGTAAACTTTTATTTGTAGCGACTTCACAGCTGAAACTACTGGATGGATATTCATGAAACTTTACAGAAATGTTGCCCATAAAGTCTAGTTGATCCTAGCAAAAATTCATGTTGATGTGAAATCCAAGATGGCCGCCAAAGCTAAAAATAGAGTTTTAAAATACAAGTTTGTAGCGACTTCTTCTAGAAAACTATAAGTGATATTGATATGGGACTTTTTCTAAAATGATCAGCATGACATGATGTTGATCCTAGTCAAAAATCGTTTTGATTCAACGTTAAACATGGCTGCCAGCGGCCATCTTTGTTTACATAGAGTTATATAGTAAAAAGTTGTAGCGACTACTTCTCTGAAACTACTTGGCGGATTGTCATGAAACTTTACAGGAATATTGCTCTTGATGTCTAATTGATCCTATCAAAATTTCAGGTCGGCCGGAAATTCAAAATGGCCGTCACAGCTAAAAATAGATTTTTAAAAAATAAGTTTGTAGCGACTACTTCTTGAAAACTATAAGTGATATTGATATGAGACTTTTTCTAAAATGATCAGCATTACATGATGTTGATCCTAGTCAAAAATCGTTTTGATTCAACGTTAAACATGGCTGCCAGCGGCCATCTTTGTTTACATAGAGTTATATAGTAAAAACTTGTAGCGACTACTCCTCTGACACTACTTGTCGGATTGTCATGAAACTTTACAGGAATGTTGCTCTTGATGTCTAATTGATCCTATCAAAATTTCAGGTCGGCCGGAAATTCAAGATGGCCGTCACAGCTAAAAATAGATTTTTTTTAAAAATAAGTTTGTAGCGACTACTTCTTGAAAACTATAAGTGATATTGATATGGGACTTTTTCTAAAATGATCAGCATGACATGATGTAGATCTTTGTGGAAAATTATTTTGATTCGACGTTAAACATGGCAGCCAGTGGCCATCTTTGGTTACATAGAGTTATATAGTAAAAACTTGTAGCGACTACTCCTCTGAAACTACTTGACGGATGTTTATGAAACTTCACAGGAATGTTGCTCTTGATGTCTAGTTGATCCTAGAAAAATTTCAGGTCGGCCGGAAATTCAAGATGGCCACCACAGCTAAAAATAGATTTAAAATAAATAAGTTTGTAGCGACTACTTCAAAACAATAAGAGATATTGATATGGGACTTTTTCTAAAATGATCAGTATGACATGATGTTGGTCCTTGTCGAAAATCGTTTTGATTTGACCTTAAACATGGCTGCTTTGTTTACTTAGAGTTATATAATGAAAACTTGTAGCGACTACTTCTTTGAAACTACCTGACGGATTTTCATGAAACTTCACAGGAATGTTGCTCTTAATGTCTTATTGATCTTAGCAAAATTTCAGGTCGGCCGGAAATTCAAGATGGCCGCCACGGTTAAAAATAGATTTTCAAAAAACAAGTCTGTAGCGACTACTTCCTGAAATCAAAATCAATCAGTAGAGCTTCAAGGTCATTGACCTCTTGTTAAAAAACAAGTTTGTAGCGAGTACTTCTTGAAAACTATATTAAAGTGATATTGATATGGGATTTTTTCAAAAATTATCAGCATGACATGGTGTTGGTCCTTGTCAAAAATCGTTTTGATGCGATGTTAAACATGGCTGTCAGCGGCCATCTTTGTCTACTCTCTTTATGAAGCGAGCACCCAATTTACACATGCTCACACTTGCGGATACGCTACTTGATTAGTGGGCACTCAGGACTTACCAATGATCGCAAGACTGACGGCCCTTAAACAGATTATCTCTGGCTTATTAATAACATTGTTACACTTTCTGTTCGATCAGCCATTTTCGCCGTAAGAGGACACAACGCTGTATTTATAACAATAACACGCTTGCGATCTTTCCATCGGAATCGGCTATTAATGATTTCCTTCAGTTTGAGAATTATTATTTTACATTTGGGAATTTAAACAAACATGACGATAAATAAGTAGTAAATTTCGCTACTTCGCTAAAAAACACCTTTAGTTTTTGCAATTTCTCATGGAAATTGTGAATTTTTTCCTCAAAATTGTGATTTTTTTCTTCGTTTTTAGCTCTACTGATCAGAGATCAGCAGAGCTTATGCCGTGGTGCGGTGTCCGTCGTCCGTCCGTCTGTCTGTTAACTTTTTGTTTGTAGCGACTACTCCTCTGAAACTACTGAATGGATTTTCATGAAACTTTACAGAAATGTTGCCCATGAAGTCTAGTTGATCCTAGCAAAAATTCATGTAGATGTGAAATCCAAGATGGCCGCCAAATCTAAAAATAGGTTTTTAAAAAACAAGTTTGTAGCGACTACTTCTTGAAAACTCTATGGGATATTGCTATGGGACTTTTTCTAAAATGATCAGCATGACATGATGTTGGTCCTTGTCGAAAATCGTTTTGATTCGACGTTAAACATGGCTGCCAGCGGCCATCTTTGTTTACATAGAGTTATATAATGAAAACTTGTAGCGACTACTCCTCTGAAACTACTTGACGGATTTTCATGAAACTTCACAGGAATGTTGCTCTTGATGTCTAATTGATCCTAGCAAAATTTCATGTAGGCCGGAAATTCAAGATGACCGCCACGGCTAAAAATATATTTTTAAAAAATAAGTTTGTAGCGACTACTTCTTGAAAACTATAAGAGATATTGATATGGGACTTTTTCTAAAATGATCAGCATGACATGATGGTTATCCGAGTCGAACATTATTTTGATTCGACGTTAAACATGGCTGCCAGTGGCCATCTTTGTTTACATAGAGTTATATATTGAAAACTTGTAGCGACTACTCGTCTGAAACTACTTGACGGATTTTCATGAAACTTCACAGGAATGTTGCTCTTGATGTCTAATTGATCCTAGCAAAATTTCAGATCGGCCAAAAATTCAAGATGGCCGCCACAGCTAAAAATAGATTTAAAAAAAATAAGTTTGTAGCGACTACTTCTTGAAAACTATAAGTGATATTGATATGGGACTTTTTCTAAAATTATCAGCATGACATGATGGTTATCCGAGTCGAACATTATATTGATTCAATGTTAAACATGGCTGTCAGCGGCCATCTTTGTTTACATAGAGTTATATAATGAAAACTTGTAGCGACTACTCCTCTGAAACTACTTGACGGATTTTCATGAAACTTCACAGGAATGTTGCTCTTGATGTCTAATTGATCCTAGCAAAATTTCAGGTCAGCTGGAAATTCAAGATGGCCGCCACTGCTAAAAATAGATTTTCAAAAAACAAGTTTGTAGCGACTTCTTCCTGAAAACAAAATCAATCAGTAGAGCTACAAGGTCATTGACCTCTTGTTTCAATTGTGAAGTAGCCGAAGATCGACCTCTATTATTGCACAACAAAATTAACTAACTGTGACCTTGATTAACATTTAGATTAAAATCTTAAACAAACAGAATTAAAAGTTGATAATAATAAATACATAATTTAACTGCTGGGTTCGATTACATGTATAAGGAAGTCTTTCACTCACGTCAGCTCTTTTATGAAAGAAAAACCCGCCTATACCATATTTGCGCTTCTATTGCTAGATACATATAGTGATTTGAGACGTGACAATTGTTCAGCAATTTACACTTATTGACTCTTAGGCCAAGAAAAAAAAAAGTTGTGTTTCAGGTTCCCGACCGACCCTATATTTTGTCCCCACCCTAACCTTTTTTTCCCTGAAGAAAAAGAGAGAAAAAATTGTGATCTCTTGTGCCGCGACGATGATGATATTGCTACCAGCAAATTGGTGGCCGATATTATCTGGGAGGCTCATCCTTCATATAAAGGCTACCTTAAGGTTAACTTTGGTCTAGTTAAGATGATAGGGCCTTCATTTTTTATCCGATCTTTACCAAACTTTACCAGATTGCTAATATTAATGAAAGCTTAGACAAGTTTGCAAACCAGCTAGATCGGACCAGTAACAGCGGAGTTATGACCTTTGATTTAGTTAAAAATGCTTAGTTTCGGCTTGTTAAGACGATAGGGCTTTCATTCTTCATGCGATCTTTACCAAACTTTACCAGATTGTTAATGTCAAGAACAGCTTGGATAAATTTACAAACCAGCCAGATTGGACCAGTAACAGCAGAGTTATGGCCCTTGATTTAGTTAAAAATGCTATATTTTGCCTCGTTAAGACGATAGGGCCTTCATTTTTCTTTCCGATCTTTACTAAACTTAACCATATTGTTACAATGAAAGCTCGGACAAGTTTGAACACCAGCCAGATCGAACCAGTAACAGTGGAGTTGTGGCCCTTGATTTACTTAAAAGTGCTATATTTTGCCTAGTTAAGACGATAGGGCCTTCATTTGCTAGAGTGGATAATGCTAAAGTCTTCGGTATTGTTTGCTTACAGGGACACACATGATGGCTAGAAGTAACTTCTGGAGTGGGCATATTCTACTACTACCATGAATCATCAGCAGCAACTCCAAGACTCTGGCTTCAGGAACTGGGTTCGAGCTGGTCTTGGACTCAAGTATGTCAAAGAGGGATTGGAACCCTTCGTTGATAATACGGCGAACACTTTTCATGCTTCCATCCTGGCAGGTATACCCAGTACTAGTGTCCAGTGTAATGTATGTACATTACAAAACCTTCTACCACATCCCAAGTCAGCATGTCCAAGAACAGATCAGTACAAGAAAAACTGTCCCTGTAACAATCCGAGAGGAAGAAGAATATGTCCCAATGGCATCTGTGGTGCTATTTATGATGGAATAGTTGATTCACATCGATTCAAAGGTCCATCATGGAAGAACACTGAACTAAGTCAGTGGAAAACAAACCATTGGCAAGTAGCCAAGTGCTTTATGTCTCCAAGTACAGACACTGCTGCAATCAGTACGGCTGCAGAAACAGACTGCGCTGGGCTCCTAAGTGTAGCTATCAATTCGACATTCATTGAAAACTTTCTGAAAACAAATATCAACCCTCCAAATGATAATTTCTCAAAGGTGTGTATAATTATATAGTTCATTAATCTATTAACAACAAACTTCTCTATTCTCATAACAGTCAATGTTATAATAATATTCAAATTCTAATATCTCAAGTATTAAATTATGCAAACTATTCTTGACAATAGAAGATGAGTCAATCTCGTTAAATTCATATCCTAATTACGCTTTGATACTCTCCGCTATAGGATCTGACCACACTCCCTTGTACATGTAGTTCACGTCAGATCGACCTTCCATCTAATCCATATTCATGAGAAGATCAACTAAATTTATCCAATGAAATCGCGCCATTCAAGCACTTCAGATGACATTTGAGTGAACTAACAAACAAAACCAACATAAAACACATAGAACTATATCTGAATAAAGTCTTCGTGTGTTATTGCTGTGAATTGCACAATAAATTTAAAGAAATACACAAAATGGCATGCTTGAAATCAAAATACGAAGAAAATCATGGGCGCATGCCATGTGTGTTTTGAAAATATATATTCCACCAAAATTATTACGACATTAGTACTCTAAATAGTAAGGCATACTTCATCTGGCAGCTTAGCTCAGTTGGTAGCATACTCGACTGTTGACCTCTGCGAGTGTCATTTTAGTGTGGGTTCAATCCCAGGAATCTGTAATTTTTTGTGTACCGCTATTAAATTCCGTCAAACAGTCTTTTCTTTATTTATTTTCAGTAAATATTCAATAATGGCTGGTGTATTATGTTTGTCAACGCAATTATTTTCTGTTTTTTAAGCTTAAAGTTACGGACATTGTCTCTTTCAATACCGAGCATAGACGGCTCCATAGCGTTTTACTGAAACCTGACATGCGCAGTGAAGCAGTCTATACCGAGCAATTCTGTAGGCTGAAATCTGATTTGCTAATCGTAAGGTCAATCTGATGTGACCTGCAATGGAGTGTAGTCAGATCCTTGTAGATTAGAGTATCGTAGCGTGATAAAGAGTCTGAATTTAAGGGCTATTGGTCAGCCATCTTTGAAAAGAAAATCCAAAATGGATGGGGTATGGTTAATTGAAATGGTCAACCCAAAAGCATATGATAGGCATGAACATTGTCAATGATATACTAGATGACATTATTACAACACTATTGATGTGAACATAATATCAGAAACAATATTTATTTGGCAGAAATAGTGCCCTTTATATTCGAAAAATTGGTGCAATTTTACTCTTAAGATGTTTTGTTTTTTATGTTAAATAAATTTGTCCATAGAATTGTCCATTTATCTAAAAATGCCACACGAGACATCATTTCTAATTAAAGTAAGCCATGTTATCACATCATCCAAAATTCGAAGTACACCATTGTTAAAAAATTAAGATTTTCTTTATACGCCATGTGATTTCAACACACGCACATGATACACATGTAAAGCATGCAGGTGAATTGTAAATTGAAACATGCTGTATAGTGAAACATTCGGATAAACAGGTAATTTGAACGTATTCATATGTTATTATTTAGTTTGTGGTGTTTTTTATGCCCCCGCATAATTGCTCACCACAACAAGACAACATTTCGCGCACAAAATCCAGGTCCATGGCTCCAAGGTCAAGGTCACACTTAGAGATCAAAGGTTGTCTGTCGTCTGTATAATTGTGTCCGCTTCATGACTCTGACAATAATAGACGGATTTGCAAATTACTTCGCACAATTGCTCACCACAACAAGACGACGTGTTGCGCACACAATCCAGGTCCGTGGCTCCAAGGTCACACTTAGAGGTGAAAGGTCAAAACAAAGTGCTTTCTTGTCCGGTTAATAACTCTGACATTCATGGACAAATTTTCAAATAACTTAGCACAATTGCTCACCACAACTAGACGACTTGTCGCACACAAAACTCAGGTTCGTGGCTCCAAGGTCAAGGTCACATTTAGAGGTCATATTGTGTCCAGTCAGTAACTCTGGCATTCCTGGACGGATATTCAAATAACTTGGCACAAGTGCTCAGTACAACCAGACGACATGTCGTACACAAAATCCAGGTCCGTCGCTCCAAGGTCAAGGTCACACTTAGAGGTCAAAGGTCAAATCATGTCCGGTCAATAAATGGCATTTCTTGACGGATTTTGAATTAACTTGGCACAAGTGTTCACCACAACAACATGTGTCGCTCACAAAATCCAGATCCGTGGCTTCAAGGTCAAGGTGACACATAGGTCAAAGGTCAATAATATTTTTTTTATTTTTTTTTGAATATTTTTTATTTATTTGTCTTTTTTTTTTTTGAATATTATTATTTTTTGAATAATGCTTTTTTTTTTTTTTTAATAATTATTTTTTTTTGGAATAATTTCTTCCTTTTTTTGGAATATTTTTTTTTTAAATACATCTGTTGGTTTCATATTGCTCCAAGGTCAAGGTCACACTTACAGGTCACTTCGGGGGCATTTGTCACTTACTTTGACATTTCTTGTATAGGAATATAATAATGAATTACTCTTGTGTTGCCATGTTTCTATTCACAACAGTCACTCAGTTGTGTTTAATACATCCAAAAATATAGTTGCCATTTCAGTGTTTGTTTTATGCCTAATTTGGGGCCGTTATTCGGCCCCATTCACAATGCCAAAAAGTATACTTTTTTCACAATTATAGCCAAAAATTTCACAATCTGAAAAAACAAACAAAAAAAACAGGCAGTAAGGAATATAAGCTGGTGTCAAAACTAGTCTTCATTTACCAAAAACAAAACTTAAAACCAAGGGATATTAAACTGAAAATAAAAGTGAAAAAAGTTTCTTTTTCTTTTGTTATAATATTTCACAATTTTCACAATTTCTAGAAAAATGCCGCTATTTTTCACAATGGCACAGGCACAGGCTGCATTCATAAAACACATAAAAAAACCACTGCATTTATAATAGTTTGACAATTAAAAGCCGTCAGTGCCACCATACACATTTTTACTATTCTCCTGTTTATTATTAATACATCGATGGGTTCTTTAGTCAGAAAAAAATTGTAAAGTATTCCGAGTCATAAACCCGTTATTAAAGGGTACATACATGGCCAAGGATTATGGGTATTTATGTCAGTTTGGGAATTGTGACATTTGGACAACAGAAACGAACAAAACTTGTAATTAAAAATGCATTAAAAGTTTGAAATACGTATTTGTTTCGATATTTATTCCTTGTATTTATCAGTCTTGCGCAGAAAAGATGCACTCGGCGTCTCATTGTTTGTACTTTTTCTGGCGATTGACTTTTTCAAGCGCGCTGTCGGACAAGTTGAAAGGTTGTCGGAAAATTCAGATTTATCCCCAATAATAAATCACCACAGGTGTGCACTCATGGTTAATTGGATTCTACGTGGAGTAACTCTGAGTGCGAGTGACTCGACAATGGCGTACTTTCGCCACGTGGATTCGCCGAGTCCGAACACTCTCTCCGCGTAGATCGCGCGGCACTCGATATGACCAAACTCGGCGAATCGAGTAAAGTGGAGGTTTCGCGTGAGCTGTACTATACATTAACCTAGGTGAGAGGAGAAAGCCTATTGTTTTGGGGGCCAGTAGGTCAAAGGTCAAAGGTCACGGTGACCTTATATGGATATATGCATTCCGCGCAATAACTTCAAAACCATTAAACCTACACTCATAAAACTTCATAGGTACATTGCTCTAGGTGAGAGGAGGAACCCTATTGTTTTTGGAGCCAGTACATTAAAGGTCAAGGTCGCATTAACCTTATATGGAAATACGCATTAACTTCAAAACCATAACACCTACACTAAAACTTCATAGACACATTGCTCTAGGTGAGAGGAGGAACCCTATCACATACGGGGCCATTAGGTCAAAGGTCAATTTCTTTTGGGGTCAGTAGGTCAAAGGTCAAGGCACAATCATCTTATATGGAAATATGAATTCTACATAATAACTTCAAAACCATGATGCCTACACTCATAAAACTGCATAGATACATTGCCCTAGGTGAGAAGAGGAGCCCTGTTGCTTTTGGGGCAGTAGGTTTAGGGTCAAGGTCAGTGACCTTATATGGAAATATACCTTCCCTACAATAACTTCAGAACCGTAACACCTACACTCGTAAAACTTCAGAGGTACATTGCCCTAGGTGAGAGTCGGAAACTTATTGCTTTTGGCATCAGTATGTCAAAGGTCAATGTCACTGTCACCTTATATAGATGCATTCCTCATGATAACATCACAATTGAAACACCTACTATTTTAAAACTTCATACAATGCCCATGGTGAGTGGAGAAACCGTAATGTGTTGGGGTCAAAGGTCAAGTTCACCTTCACATTATATATGGAAATAAGAATTCCACATGATAACTTCAAAAGCGTAACACCTACACTCATGAAATTTCATAGGTTCATCACCCTTGTTGAAAGCAGGAACACTATTGCTTTTTGGGTCAAAGGTCAATGTCACTGAAATATTTTAATTCTGCATAATAACTTCAAATCCGTGACACCTACAGTCATAAAACTTCATAGGTACATTGCCCTAGGTGAAAGGAGAAACCGTATTCAAAAGCATAGCACCTACACTCATGACATTTGATAAGTTCATCACTCTTGTTGAAAGCAGTAACCCTATTGCTTTTTGGGGCAAAGGTCAATGTCACTGAGTTTATATGTTACACTGTTAATGTAAAAGAAACAACTAGATTCTGATTGAATGGAAGTTTAGTTAAACAAAAGCAACACTTCATGACCTTAATATTAGACACATGCTTGGCACAATTTTCATCATGTAAATATGGAATAAAATGTTCCACAGGACTATACATGTATACAAATATAATTCTGATGATTTTTAAAAGTTATTACGCATACAACCAGTTACTTCTACAGTACTACACGGTTCTCTCCCTTACTATATATACTAAGGGAGAGAATCATGTAGTACTGTAGGAGTAAACATGCATGTAGGTGAGACAGAGGTTTTAGTCGATCGCGACAACTACATATTCGTGTTTTTAAGCTTTTATTTAAGTTTGTCAGAACTCATATTCTCCATTTTTAGCTCTACTGGCCAATGGCCAGAAGAGCTTATGGGATGGTGTGTTGTCCGTCGTCCGTCTGTCGTCTGTCGTCCGTTAACTTTTCTTCAAACGACTTCTCCTCAAAAACCGCTTGGCTAATTTTGACCAAACTTCACATGAATGATCCTTAGATAAATGCCTTTTAGATTTGTTAAAATTAGGTCAGCGCTACATCCAAGATGGCTGCCATTACCATATATAGTTGAAACCTTAAAAAATCTTCTTCTCCAGAACCGCTGGACAGATTTCAACAGTTTTTCTTTTAAAATGATCGCCAACGCCTAGACTATTAAGTTTGTTCAAATAAAGTCCCCGGGGTCAAAAATGGCCGTGCCCCTGGGGTCCAAAGTTTGTATATTGAGGTTTTGCATGTTTTCCATATAGACACATAGGAAAAAACTTTAAAAAATCTTCTCTGAAACCACATGGCACAGAGCTCTCATGTATTACATGTAGCATCAGCTTATGGTCCTCTACAAAGTTTGTTCAAATGGTGACCCTGGGGTCAAATTTGTCCCCGCCCCGGGGGTCACAGTTTTACATAAGACTTATATAGGATTATTTTTTTTAAAAAATCTTCTTCTCGGAAACTACAAGAGCCAGAGGTTTGATATTTTACATTTATTATAAGCTTATGGTCCTTTACCAAGTTTGTTCAAATGGTGACCCTGGGGTCACGGTCACATTTGGCCCCGCCCCAAGGCTCACATGTTTTACATAGACATGTACAGGGAAAAACTTAAGAAATCTTCTCTGAAACTGCAAGAGCCAGAGGTTTAATATTTTGCTGTTGCTATAAGCTTATAGTCCTTTACCAATTTTGTTCAAATGGTGACCCTGGGGTCACATCTGGCCCCACCCCGGTGTCACAGTTTTACATCAATGCTTGTTTTAAATTTTTCAATTTCATTATTTTGTAATTTTTTTTCATTATTTTTTGTTTTGTAATTTTTTTATATATTTTTTGTTTATTATTAATTCATTTTTTTTTAAAAAAAAAATTCATTATTTTTTTTTTTTTATTATTTTTTTTTTTAAATTTTGTTATATTTTTTAATTTTTTTAATTTTTTTTAAATTTTTTGTGATTTTTTTTTTTTTTTTTTTTTTTTTAATGTTTTGTGATTTTTTTTGATTTTTGATTTTTTATTTTTTGTTTGTTTTTTTTTATTTTGTTTTTTTTTTGTGATTTTTATTATCTCTACTGGCCAACCTGGAAAACCAGCCAGATCGGACCAGTAATGGGTGAGTTATGGCTCTTGATATAGTTAAAAATGCTATATTTTGCCTCTTTAAGACAATAGTCACTCGCTTCATTGATGTCATAAGAGCCATATTAGCCAGTAGAGCGTACACAGGCCCTCTTGGGCCTCTTGTTCGGATAGTTGCTGGTTCAAAATTATGCGCGCTAATCCCGCATTCCGTGAAAAAACATGCAGGATCTACGAAAAATTGGCGTGAATCCCGCAATCGCGCGTTCTAGAATGGACACTGGTGTCTGAGCATTGTAAGTTGTTACGGGTTGTTTGGAATGATAGGAAGATGTAGATCCTGGTTTTATCTGACTTTAAAAGACTTCAAGACCTTGCAGAGTAAGGCCAACAGGCAGATGTGCGATTTATGAAATTAATACTGAGATAGAGTGTTTTTCGTTTATGTCTACCGTTTCCTTCGTTACTTATATTTTGTTGAGTTTAAATCCCTTTATTCTGAGGTTTATATTTTGAAAACTAGCCGGACTACCAAAATCTGTGCAGGACTACTTGATTTTGAAAGTTGGTAGTCCTGCGGACTACTTGGGGGAAAAGTTAGTGTCAAACCCTGGTCGGCGTCCCACATCAAGGTTTGCGTGTAAGCTGTGTTTACAAGTCTAACATTTCTTACCCTAGCACAACCAAATTTGGCAGTTATAGCATTATCTTAAGGGCTGCTTAAGTAATTTTGGTTCCTATAACCCCTGGGCTCCCATGGAAACCAAATCTCTTACATTTCTTGTCCTAGCTGAACTAAATTTAGGAATTGGTTTCCATATATTATGTAGTAAAGGGTTGGGTAAGTAATTTTGTCTTATGCTAATTCTGGGCTCCCATGGAACCCAAATTGTGATGGCCCATAAATTATGCATCCGTCTGTCTGTCCGTAAACTTTTATTTGTAGCGGCAACTCCTCTGAAACTACTAGATGGATATTCATGAAACTTTACAGAAATGTTGCCCATAAAGTCTAGTTGATCCTAGCAAAAATTCATGTTGATGTGAAATCCAAGATGGCCGCCAAAGCTAAAAATAGAGTTTTAAAATACAAGATTGTAGCGACTACTTCTTGAAAACTACAAGTGATATTGATATGGAACTTTTTCTAAAATGATCAGCATGACATGATGTTGATCCTTGTCAAAAATCGTTTTGATTCAACGTTAAACATGGCTGCCAGCGGCCATCTTTGTTGAAATAGAGTTATATAGTAAAAACTTGTAGCGACTACTCCTCTGAAACTACTTGGCGGATGTTCATGAAACTTCACAGGAATGTTGCTCTTGATGTCTAGTTGATCCAAGAAAAATTTCAGATCAGCCGGAAATTCAAGATGGCCACCAGATCTTAAAATAGGTTTTTTAAAAAACAAGTTTGTAGCGACTACTTTTTGAAAACTATAAGTGATACTGATATGGGACTTTTTCTAAAATGATCAGCATGATATGATGTTGGTCCTTGTCAAAAATTGTTTTGATTCAACGTTAAACATGGCTGCCAGAGGCCATCTTTGTTTACATAGAGTTATATGATGAAAACTTGTAGCGACTACTTCTCTGAAACTACTTGACGGATTTTCATGAAACTTCACAGGAATGTTGCTCTTGATGTCTAATTGATCCTAGCAAAATTTCAGGTCGGCCGGAAATTCAAGATGGCCGCCATGGCTAAAAATAGATTTTCAAAATACAAGTTTGTAGCGACTACTTCTTGAAAACTATAAGTGATATTGATATGGGACTTTTTGTAAAATAATCAGCATGACATGATGTTAGTCCTTGTCAAAAATTGTTTTGATTCGATGTTAAACATGGCTGTCAGCGGCCATCGTTGTTTACATAGAGTTATATAATGAAAACTTGTAGCGACTATTCCTCTGAAACTACTTGACGGATTTTCATGAAACTTCACAGGAATGTTGCTCTTGATGTCTTATTGATCCTAGCAAAATTTCAGGTCAGCCGGAAATTCAAGATGGCCGCCACGGCTAAAAATAATTTTTCAAAATACAAGTTTGTAGCGACTACTTCTTGAAAACTATAAGTGATATTGATATGGGACTTTTTCTAAAATGATCAGCCTGATATAATGTTGGTCCTTGTCGAAAATTGTTTTGATTCAACGTTAAACATGGCTGCCAGCGGCCATCTTGGTTTACATAGAGATATATAGTAAAAACTTGTAGCGACTACTCCTTTGAAACTACTTGGTGGATTGTCATGAAACTTTACAGGAATGTTGCTTTTAATGTCTAATTGATCCTAGCAAAATTTCAGGTCGGCCAGAAATTCAAGATGGCCGCCACAGCTAAAAATAGATTTTTAAAAAAGAAGTTTGTAGCGACTACGTCTTGAAAACTATAAGTGATATTGATATGGGACTTTTTGTAAAATGATCAGCGTGACATGATGCGAATCAGAGTCAAACATTATTTTGATTCAACGTTAAACATGGCTGCCAGTGGCCATCTTTGTTTACATAGAGTTATATGATGAAAACTTGTAGCGACTACTCCTCTGAAACTACTTGGTGGATTTATGAAACTTCACAGGAATGTTGCTCTTGATGTCTAATTGATCCTAGCAAAATTTCAGGTTGGCCGGAAATTCAAGATGGCCGCCACGGCTAAAAATAATTTTTCAAAAAACATGTCTGTAGCGACTACTTCCTGAAATCGAAATCATTCAGTAGAGCTTCAAGGTCATTGACCTCTTGTTCATCTAATCTTTACCAAACTTTACCAGATTTTTCTTTTTTTCTTTTATTATTAATTTTTTTTTTGATTACATGTTTTTTTTCTCTTTTTATTATCTCTTCTGGCCAAGTTCGAAAACCAGCCAGATCGGACCAGTAATGGCGGAGTAACGGCTCTTGATTTAGTTAAAAATGCTATATTTTGCCTCTTTAAGACGATAGTCACTCGCTTCATTGATGTTATAAGAGCCATATTAGCCAGTAGAGCGTCCACAGGCCCTCTTGGGCCTCTTGTTTCTACAGTATTCTGCAAAAATGTTAATAAATACTTTTTGTATTTTGTGCATAATATATTCACATGAAATACTTATGTATACATTCAGTGGACGAAATTAGCACAAGCCCGCAAGCCCGAGACTTGTAAAATGCCTGCCGGGCTTGTCCAATATTCAAGAACCGATGGGCTTGTTGATTTGCCGGTAGTAATATCAATAAAAATCCATAAAATAGTCACAGGGTACAAAAATTCCACTCGTCCGCTCGTATTGACGATTGAAATTTCGAATCCGGATGAGTGAAACCCATGAATCGGTAGTCCGAGAGTACGAGTAACATTTCAGTAGAAAAAAACAACAAAGAAAATAGTTCTTGCACAGTTTATTAAGCGATTAAATGCAGTAAATAGTCGCAACTCTGTTTATTCAGCAATAAAATGCAATTTAAGTCAACCGGATATTGGGAAATTGACGTATTTCTGTTTTGAGACATTCTAAAATGCGGCTCCCGTTCTAATTTCACGGAGCGCCGAACGTTACTATACAAATAACCCTGTCACGGGGGAAATCTTTAAGGGTACTAGTCACCTTTTAGTTGACTGGAACCAGGGCCTTCTGGAAGGGGAATTGCAAAATGTATGCTGTTTTCTTGTATTGGAGTTGTAACATTTTATAATAAATATATATTTTTTTTTTTCAACGGGAATTTTTCACAGGAGAAGGGGGAAAATATATACCATGCCAGAGTAACTGTAATGGCCGGCCATGAGCAGACTGTAGTGAACTATAGACTATGAATATCTATAATACTGGTCAGAGTTTCATAATTTTCATTGATTTATATCAAGAAAAAACAACACATTATGATGTTTTGTTTTATTTATATATAATAATGTTAATATCTTTGAACGTTTACAATATGAGCAGGATGAGTAAACATCCTATAAGGACGAGTAACATGTCAATGCCACTCGTCCTACAGTAAAATATATTTCGTCCCCTGACAGTCATAACATCCACGAGTTTTGTTTTGAAATGAGCTGTTTACGATATTGTAGAGATTGAAATAAACATTACCATGATCAAATTTGAATAAATGTTACTATTATATTAGGCCAATAGTGAGTATACTGGTGTTTTTTCAATTTTTGACATACTTTTTCGTTTTTATCCGGGCTTGTTCAAAATCAAAGAATACAAGCTTGTGGTTTGAAATCCTAATTTCGACGATCGACACATTTCATATACATGTGGCACAGGTGTATTATTAAAAATATATGTGGTACATATGTGACACATTTGTATCATTTATGTGGCACATATGTAAATAACATGATGTACATATGAAAGAAATATGCAATTAATAAGAAAGTAACACATAATTTTATATGTGGCAAATGTGACAACATTTTTACTGTGTATTTAACTAAGATAAATATGTTTAGTGAATAAATGTAGACTGAGACCTAGTGGGATTCTTTTATTACTTTAAAAAGTGCTGATTTTTTCTACATGTATGCAATCTGCAAAAATCTACTTGCATTTAATTGTTAAATTTGAACCCTGGGCGTATACTGCTTCGTTAGTTACCCTCTTGTTTGAAATACACTTGATTGTTATATTTCCATGAATGCAGAGCTTTTTTCAGGTATTTTGGGAAGAAAAAGGACCCTTGTAAATTTGGGAAACTTCTTTCTAGAAAATGACCAAATTGGGAATTGTTTTCATCGATAAAATGGCCAACTGAGATTTGCTTACGTCAACATTTTAGTTAGGGCGAGGTACTGCAGGCACTCGTCATGGCAAGCGGATGAGTGGAGTTTTCGTGCCCTTCATTTATTAAAATGCATCTGTATGTTTATATTAACTATTGCACTGAACAAGTGTTATTTAAAATCAAATCCATATATTTATAGGCTAGATCGATGAGAAATGATATCATGCACTCCCCGTCACAGAATTTGTCAGATGCTGATCTAAATAAGCACATCGCTACAATGATGGACGTGCTAAATGCCATAACAACTCCTCATACTGGTTTTCAGGCAGCTCAAGTCGCTGTTGAGAAACTTAAACAGGTAAACTCAATTAATTGATGAATGAATACTATTTTACACATGAGATTTTGCTGTGCAGAAATAACTTTGTCTAGATTAATGTGACTGCTTATTTAAGATGGATTGAATATATGTCATATATGGAGGTCAAGGTCACTGACCTTTAAACGTCAATATGAAACTTGTTTTCTGTTCATTTTAAGCAGGAAAAATGCATGGATTGAATTCACATTTGTATGTAATTAACCAGTCAGTGTTTCCTTTGGAAAAGCTTGGTTATTAGGTTGGTGAAATCCATTTTGCAGGCATGTCAAACGCATGGTTTCCACTCACTTACTTTTGTTAGTTTGACACTAACTTATAAGTCGGAAGCCTGCAGGACTACCTGCCTTTGAAAACTGGTGGTCGTTCTGACTGATAGGTGGTCCTTCTTATGTACAGCTATACTTACCGAAAAATAAAAATAGAACA
The DNA here is from genome assembly GCA_037043455.1 of Cyrtodaria siliqua. Lineage (NCBI taxonomy): Eukaryota > Metazoa > Mollusca > Bivalvia > Adapedonta > Hiatellidae > Cyrtodaria > Cyrtodaria siliqua. Next base: position 162,437 of record JAWPHD010002281.1, read on the forward strand.
AAACACATACACAATGTTGCTCTGTGATTAATGTTTACATTATATCAACAATTCATATGCCTTGATTTGTAGTGCTTCTAGATCCTTGGCATGGTGTCGTAGACGCTTTAGGTTTGACATTTTTCAGCTTTGTCTTTTGTTATTTTGGAAGCAGAGAGATGTTTTTGAGAATTTTCCACATTTTTAAAGAAAGCGAAACCACACAGTCAGTCATGCGAACGCTTGAAACTCCTATATCAAGGTTCATACAGCCTTAAAAAGTCCTTAAATTTTGACAAAATATCATTAAAGGACCTTGAATTTCATAATCAGTCGATTAATTATACAAGAGGAATAATATCTGAGGAAGTTTTAAAAAAATCGGTAAAAATAAAATAATCGCCGATAATTTTGTGAGTTAAATCGGCCCTTAAAAACGGGTTATTAGGGCCTTAAAAGACCTTAAAAAGTTACATACAGTAGTCGCACTGTCCGTGTGTCAATCCCTTCGTTCGTTCTTCCGTACAATCGTGTCCGATTAATAACTCTGACAATAATGGACGGATTTTCAAATAACTTGGCACAATTGCTCACCCCAACAAGACTACGTGTTGCGGACAAAATCCAGGTCCGTGCAAGGGCACATACTAACTCTATTTAGCTAGGAGCCAGCTGAGCCCCTGACTTAGAATTTTTAGGGGCCTAGCCCAAAAGTTAGGGGCCCAACAAAATATTATTTTATTTTACCACTCGGGTGCATAATTTATGAACAATTACATGCCATTACTCCGTGTTTATTGAATATTATAAACAACATTACTGATCATTACAAGTCCCAAGTTATCTATTTAATTATAAATAGTATTGTTAATGAGTTTTGTTATAAATGATCACAACTAGAATATGTAAATTATTGTAATAAAAGATTAAAAAAGATTAGATATTATTAAATTAATGTTTTATTTTGTTATAAATATTTTATGTTGACATACAGTTTTAAAATTAATGTACAGACCTTTTCTATCAACATGATTCTCTGCCATATAATTATTATGGGTGCATAAAATATAATTATTATGGGTGCGGAATATACCGGAATACACCATAGAATTACCGGAATAGACTTTTTAATACACTATTTGCTATCTAAATCTGCTTAAATGTATAGTTATTTAATTAATATATTAATGAATATGTGTTTATGTGACATTTATTAGCAATTTATTTGTTAGCAATATTCATAAAATACGGAAAAAAACTAATAAATATTTAAAAAACAACATATTTTATAAAGTATATATCATTATTAGTACATTATCTTCTAATACTGTAAAATAATTTATTCAATATTTTATAATATATCAATTATAAAAAGGTTATTTCGGTGTATTCCGGTAATTCTATGGTATATTCCGGTAAATTGGTGTATTCCGGTAATTCTATGCACCGAATTATTATTGATGATTTCTAAAAGCACCGCATTTTATTAATCAAAAGCGCCGCGTTTTAGAATATCCAAAAACCGAAAGTGAAACCTAATTATTTCCCCTTCAAATTATAACACGAATTTATGATCATGTGTAAAATAAACACTACCATGTCTGTTTTAATGTTGATTTTATACCAGCAAATGTTACTTGTACTCTTGCACATCTTATTTTACATTGACATTCGTAGCGCAGAGTACCGTAACATGCAGTTTTGTGGGAAACCGTACATCGCAACATTTCGAGCATTGTCTTGTTTCCGCAGTGGAAAATTAAAAAAATGTTTGTCATTATTTTGTGAAAGGTTTGTCTATTTCGGCCAAAAGTAAGTAGTTCACGGGACCAAAGCAAAATCTGCGGGGTAAAATCCTCAAACTTAAATGTTTGTGTTGAATGGGGTCCTTTAGGGGGGGGGGGGGGGATTTAACGTGAATTGGAAAAAGGGGGAATTTTGACAGTTAAGCAAAGAAGAAAGATAGTATTTTTTGTATGTATCAAGTCTGTCTTTCATTTAATATTAAATTCACAGGAAGTACATGTTTGATGGACATGTTATGGATGGTAAACTAAGAAACAACATTTAATGGGGTTGATGCACTATTTTCAAACACAATTTATTTAATAGGACCAAGAAAAACTTGGAAAAAAGTGAAATATTTATCAAAATGCCATAAAAAGTAAAGGAGATATGACTTATTGAAATTTTACAAAGAACATAAATGGAGGCAGCAGTCTTGGAATGATGACGTCATCGCGCCTTTTTACCATATATGTCATATTGACAAAATATACTTTAAAGCAATGAAAATCACTGTAAATTGATTAAAAATAAATATAGATATGTAGAATGTATACCTGTACATTGTTTGCCCATTTTTCATTTGCAGTAACTTTCTTTGCTTTAAAAGACAATTTTGTCAATATGCCATATATGGTAAAAAGGCACGATGATGTCATCGTTCCAAGATGACCGCCTGCCTCCATTTATGTTTCTTTTCAAGTTTTCAAAAGGTCATATCCACTTTATTTTCATGGCATGTTGATAATACTTTCAGGTTTTTCCATATATTTTTTCAGAGTCCTTTAAAATAATCCTTGTTTGAAAATAGTGCATCAACCCCTTTAAAAGTAAAGGGGTATTTTTTCTCAAAAAGGGGAAAAAAACATACTTTTTGAGGAAGGGAATAAGGAATCGGCCCCAAATTACTCTTAAAATAAACACTTAAGTGTGACCTTGACCTTTGAGGTACGGACCTGATTCATGCGCATGACATACCTTCTTGTTGTGAGTAACAATTTTGTCATGCAATTCCATTTAGTAATTTTTAAGTATGATTGTTTCAGTCAAATGGACAAACGAACAAACGAAGGATGATACGAGTATTTCATGCCTCCCTGCAGGGAAATTTGAAAAACCTTACGGACACCATACAGCCTTAAACCATTAGAGTGTTACAGGCCCTCTTGTTTAGATATCTTGTCCATTCTATAATGACACCGTTTTAAGTAGGCAGTTTTTCAAGTCTGAAAGATTACTACAAAAAGAACAAACATTTTTGGGCATTCGCAACATCTTGTACACTGCTTCGCAGTATATCTCGAAGGTTTCCCTACTGGCTATGTCATCATAGCCAGTGAATTTTTTTGGTTATTTTTATCGCCGAATATCGGCACTTTCCCCTAGCAAAAATTGACTTTATTTTCCCAAAAAAAACGTCATATTTTCCCAATCTAAAGTCATATTTTTCCCAATCAAAACGTTCAAAAAAAAAATTAAATTTACACTTTAAGTATTGGTAAAAGAACTTTCCATAAGCGTATTACATTTCTAATTTTCGCGAAAACCGATATTGTCGTACTATCAGGTTGAGGTAAAAGAAATATAAAAAGATCGGACAGGGAAAGTAGCATTCAAGGAGGACAGTCAACCACAAAACACAGAAACAAACATGCAAACAGACAAACAAGAAGGCAAAAGTAAACGACATCACAAACACAAAAGGGTTGACAATAGGGCTACCACCTTGGAACGGTCCTGGGGGTTTAAACCGGTTCTAGGGTGCACCAAACCGTACTGCATTTTGATAAACATAATCAAGAGCTGAATAGCTAGTTCATCATCTAGAACATTCGACGCTTTTACCCCAACCTTGTAGTCGCGCGCAGGTACCAACTATCGAATGGGCGTGACACATTTATATTTTGTCACCAGAATCAAACGCTTTATCGTAGCATAGTATTTATACGATACGATTACCAAATGCGTTCTTTAACCTAGATTAACCGATATCAACATGTCCCATAATTCAAAATATTACGTATAAAAGGTTAAAAAAAGAACGACACAAAGGGCTTACAGAGCAAAAAGCTGTATCAGATCACGGGTGATGACAAACAGACTTCGTCAGAAATTTCTGTAGTTACTGAAAGTGAAATTACTCAATCTACCCAGTCTGACCTACCCAAATTTCGAGGGTGACGAGTGAATCTCTTGTCGAGTGTCCTACTCATACGAGTTCAACTGAATCGTGTGATCCTCCTTGGCCATCTTTTCTCAAGTCAATGGGGTATGAAGAGAATATGCCACATGGATAAGGACCTCACAGAGGCAGACATGGAAGCGCTTGTGGACATGTTTAAAGGACAAAAAAAAAAGAAAACTGTCTTTTTAAATGATTAAATTACAGTAGTAAAAACATGTTCTGAGCAATAAAACCTTCAAAGTTTTTTGTTTTAATATAGACCATACTGATTATTGAATTTAGAAATGTTCCCAATTTAGTAAAAATGCCGCTAAATTTTCCCAATTGAAAAGGTAGAGGTACCTTTAAAAAAAATAAAAAAATCAATGCTAGCATGACACACTTTTGATTCCCACTAAAACAAATTTGCTAACAAAATCAAAGTTATCCAAATTTTGCAATGTCATAGTTATCCAAATTTTGCAATGTCATTTACTGTTTGCTTCGGCTGTAGTTTATTTAATGAAAGCAGTGATAAAACCTCCATCTGTATCGTAAAAGACAAACACACAACTTAAATTATACATCAACATCTGTGGCAAACGGCCATATTGTTAACATGGCAACCAGCTAAGCAACAGTGCACTATTGCCTTCCGGCGATCAAAATGTCAAGATTTTTAACATACCGAAGCGTCGATATACACACGGGGTGTGATCCCGAAGAATGACCAGATTGGCCGAGTTTTCGGGATGACAGTGGAAAAAAAGTAGTTCCTAAAGAATACAAAATTTCAATTAGCTGATGTTTTACAAAACTGTTCAGAAACTTGTTTTTGTTTGCAAAGAAATGATTGTTACTTTCTAGCTTGAATGGTTTTCTTTCCTGATTATGTAAATTCATGAATTGCATTTGAATGCGCACTTCCATGTGAAGATTGCAGTGCTTGTAATATTGGAATCTAGCGATTTCCTTTTCCCCGAAGGGCGGCATATAGTAGCCGCACCGTCAGTCCGTTCGTTCATACCATCGTGTCCGATCAATAATTCTGGCAATCATGGATGGATTTAATAACTTGGCACAAGTGCTCACTACAACAAGACAACGTGTTGCGCATAATCCAGGTCCGTGGCTCCACGTGTCTGGTCAATAACTCTGACATTCATGGACGGATTTTCAAATAATTTGGCACAAGTGCTCGCCACAACAAGATGACATATCGCATACAAAATCCAGGTCCGTGGGTCAAGGTCACACTTTGAGGTCAAAGGTCAAAACCACTTTCGGGGCATTTGTTACTTAAGTGACATTTTTTGTTCCTTTGAAGCAATCAAAATTGCCAGAACGGCATAAAAAAACAAACACATAACTTTTAGTTTTTGTTTAACTTGGAAACCCAGGATCTTAACTTTTCCCATTATTTTCTCCAGCCTGTGTTAACACAATTCTCACCTAAAACCTGTTTCCACAAAGCAGTATGTTGCTATCTCCACAACATGCAATGATTTCATTGAGCCTATTAACATGTTTTACCCGACAATTACATGTGCATAAATTCAACTGACATTTGACTATGCATTGACCATCCTGATTAGGACACATTTCATCACAAAAATGTAACCTATAACAAATTTTGTGTTTGTAAATACTTAAGTAAGTTTTGTGTTTGTAACAGCTGCAGAGTGACAACTTTATCATAACTGATGAGGATGTTGATAAGCTGAGACGAGAAGCACTTGCCGCAATAAAGGAAGGGGTGGAAGCTGTACAAGGAGAATCAGAGAAGGTTACCACAGCAGTGAAGGAAGGGGTGGAAGCTATACAAGGAGAAGCAGAGAAGGTTACCAAGGAAGGGATAGAAGATATACAAGGAGAAGCAGAGAAGGTTACCAAGGAAGGGATGGAAGCTATACAAGGAGAAGCAGAGAAGGTTACCAAGGAAGGGATGGAAGCTATACAAGGAGAAGCAGAGAAGGTTACCAAGGAAGGGGTGGAAGCTATACAAGGAGAAACTGTAAAGGGGATAGAGGCCATAAATAAAGCAGTCAAAAGCCAAGCTGAGCAGAATGCAGAATGCTCGATTATGGATTACAATACTAATAAGCAGAGTAAGTGGTTGTTTTGGAAGTGTCGATTCTTACGGATGGCGGGAGGTGTACAGTTTTGGTTCAACCCAGGAAAAGAGGGAGGTCTGCCTCCACCATAAAAAGTCGACCGTCATATATAACCTTGCATGTGTTGAAAATGATGTAAAACACCATACAAAAAAGTTCCTTTACAATTTTATCTAAAATGCCGGAATAACATCCACTAGTACAGCAATTATACTAACAGTCCCTTGGTTACTTTTCCACATTTTACAGCTGAGTTAACTTGTCAACCTAATGAATTAATATTGGAACGTTCTACCTTTAATATAACCAACATTTTATGACAAAAACAAGTACTTTGTATTCTCAGCAGTTCGAATTGCAATTAATACAATTGTTAAAGGGACTTGAGACAATGTGGATGTCATTTTATGAACAACTCTAATACAATTGTTAAAGGGACTTGAGACAATGTGGATGTCATTTTATGAACAACTCTTATTATTGACATATCTTTTGCAGTTGTAAATATCAGTGATACACTATTTATTGTTCACAAATAACTGCTTAGCTAAGAAAAACACCGCACATGAACATGATTTCTCAAAGGGTGCGGATGGAGTTAGTGTCACAAGACGGAAACCCGTCGTAACTGCAAGTTCTCCAAGAACTCGTTGGCTATAACTTTCTCATTTCTTGATATTTGTTCAAACTTTCAACATATATTCACCATGACAACATCACATGACCATACTAGAATATAAAGGTCAAGGTCACACTGGAGGTCATTATATGGGTTAAATACTCTTCTTTTGTTCCTTCACGAAAACTTAACGTTGGCTATAACTTCTCATTTCTTGATATTTCTTCATCAAACTTTCAACATATACTCATCATGACAACATCCACATGACCATACTAAAATATAAAGGCCACGGTCTTACTGGAAGTCCTCATACAGGTCAAATACTCTTCTTTTTTTTCTTCACGAAAACTCAACGTTGGCTATAACTTTCTCATTTCTTGATATTTCTTAATTAAACTTTCAACATATACACATCATGACAACATCAACATGACCATACTAAAATATAAAGGTCAGGGTCACACTGGAGGTCATAATATTGGTTAAATACTCATTGTTCTCTTCACGAAAACTTACTCAGGCCAGTTTGTCAAGGTCATTTATCTGGGTCCAACAAACCTTATTATACTAACAAAGCGCTGACAGGCGACACGTGTTCCGCGGAACACCCATCTAGCATGAAATTATGTTGCACCTCTAGTCACGAAATAACCATACCAATTAGATAGAACTAGATTCAACTGAATCACGACAATGATATGTGTAACAATAGGCTTGTTATTGATAATCCCTACCAAGTTTAGTTGAAATCAAACAAGGGGATCAAAAGAACTAGTCAGGACAAAGTTTGTGTATTAAAACCTTTAAAGGGACACATGGCAATTTTGAATGAACCAGCACACGAACTAGGCTTGGTACTGATAATTCCTGTCAAATTTGTGAAATGCAGCCAGAGCTTCATGAAAACTAGTCCGGATAGAGTTTGTATATAACGGCCATAATTATGTCAAAAATCATTCATCCGGCACATGGCGATGATATGCACAACTAGGCTTGGTACTGATCATCCCTGCCAAGTTTAGTTGAAATCCAGCCAAAGGTTCAGGAGAGCTAGTCTGTACAAAGTTAGTGTGTTAAAACCTTTAAAGGGCCATAACTCTGCCAAAAATCGTTCAACTGGAACATGATGACGATATACGTTTGGTACTGATTATCCTTGCCAAATTTCACTGAAATCCAGCTAGGGGTTCAGGAAAACTAGTCTGGACAATGTTTGTGTATTAAAACCTTTAAAGGGCCAGAACTCTGCCAAAAATCATTCAACTGGAACATGACGACGATATGCACAACTAGGCCAGGTACTGATCAACCCTAAAAAGCTTCGTTAAAATCAGGCAAAGGGTTCAGGAGAATAGTCCTGACAAAGTTTGTATATTAAACCCTTTAGTGGGCCATAACTCCCATCAAATCATTCAACCGGAACACGATGACGATATGTACAATTGGGCTTGGTACTGATCATCCCTGCAAAATTTCATTGAAATCCGGCAAAATGAAGGCCATATAGTCTTGAGGCAAACTATTTTAACTAAATCAAGTCGTATATAACTCCAGTGTTACTATATCGATTTGGTTGGTTTTCAAACTTGTTCAAGCTTTCGGTGATATTAACAACATGGTAAAGTTTGGTAAAGATCGGTTGAACTATGAAGGCTCTTAAACTTTTCCGAGATCTTATGAATATATAACTACTGTGTAAGTTTTAAGATCCAATTACAAATGGAGTGGCTGGAGTGCCCACAAGGCAAAATTATGCATTTTTGCAAATTCAAGTGCAGGTAACTCTGTTAGCAATCGACTCTGGCTGGTTCAAGAAATTATCTGAGATACAATAACTACTGTAAAAGTTTCGTTAAGATTGGATGAAAAATGTAGGGGCTATAGTGCCCACAAGGTAAAATATAATGATGGACAGACGGACGGACGATGGACAACACAGCATCATAAAAAAAAGCCCCCAGTGGGATTTGAAACCACAACCCCAGGTTCCCAGTAAATAGCATATTGCATATTTAAGAAACTCAAGGCCATAACTCTGGTGTTACTGCTCCGATCTGGCTGGTTTTCAAACTTGTCCGAGCTTTCATTGATATTAAGTCTTTGCAAGTTTGGTAAAGATCAAATAATAAATGAAGGTGCTAGAGTGTTCACAAGGCAGAAAATGGCATTCTTCAGCTAATGAAGGGCCATAACTCTGGTATTACTTATCTGATTTGGCTGGTTTTCGAACGTGTACAAGCTTTTATTGATAGAAACACCCTCGCAAAGTTTAGTAAAGATCCAATTAATAATGAAGGCCCTGTCGTGTTCACAAGGCAAAAGTTAACTGACGATGATGGACAACTCGCCTTCCCATAAGCTCTGCTGGTCATGGGTCTGTAGAGCTAGTATTACACATCACACACAAGGCAGCATTAAGTATAACACCTAGATGATCATGCATATATGAATATAAAAATAAATGCCTAGAAAGCCACAGTGCAAGTTCTCCTTGACAGAAGCCAGGGCAATAAGAGAACAAAGCATTAAGAGAAATACAAGACTATATTTATGACAAACATCAAACGCTACCGTCTTTTAAGGATTTAGGTAGACCTCATAGGGTCCACGATCTGTCCGGTCATCACACAAAGAGGAAAGCATAGTGGCAAACTATAAGTGCATACCTCAAGGCCCCTTAATGTTTATGATTTCTATTACAAAAACTCTTGGATAACACTGTTCATAATAATAGACTGCCAGGAACACAAGACCCAATTTAATTCACATCTATCTCATTAAATCGTAAAAAATAAATTACAAATTTTTATTTGGATAGAACGCCATAATTTTTCCAGATCTCCAGCAGTCCCTTTAATGAATCATAATAAGATAAACTGTCAGAAATGATCATTAAACCGAATATTGAGGCATTTATTTGTACATTTATTATTATTTTGTGAAATTGAAGCACATTTTGATTGACTAATTCTTTCAGATCACTATTTTTGAGGAAAATATTATATGAACTATTCCTGTATATTGTAACATAATAGTTATTTTTGTTTTTATTTCCAGAATTGCAAACGGACCTCATCACTCTGTATAGGAGACGATTCCTCTCGATACCTGTTTCATCAACAAAGAAACAGACGATTAATACGAGTATCGAGGACATTTATGTTCAGCCAAATATGCACGTCATTGACCTGGCCAAGACATTTTCAGCAGGGACAAAGACCGATGACACAATACTCAAAGCAGTCAGCACCTATAAGGATATATTTGTTAAAGATTCTCAACGATGTTTCAGTATTTATGTCTCGGGAGATTGCGGCGTTGGAAAGACGTCATTTTGTCAGAAAATGATCTCGGCTTGGTGTGACGCCCACTCACAGCCTGGGAATGAAAACCTTCCTACCGGGGACGAGGTCGAAACATTGAAGATCTTTGACATTCCACTGGCAGTAAAGTCTTGGTGTGATGCCCGCTCACAGCCTCAGAATGAAAACCTTTCTACCGGGGACGAGGTCGAAACATTGAAGATCTTTGACTTTCTCTTCTACATTCCATTGAGAAATGTAAAGTCTGAGAATCATGTTGAAGAGATGATCAAAACTCAGTTGTTGAAGACAGATCCTCAAAGAGAAGTTCTCTCGCGCATACTGGAAAAGGAATCAGAACGCTGTCTCATTATATTAGACGGACTGGACGAATACAGTGCACCATCAACAAACGAGTTGTCTTATGGTGTCTCTGAGGGTCTTCCAGATAGGAACGATATGTACAAGTACACGATATTGACAACATCACGTCCATGGAAGCTTGAAGTCCTTCGATTGGCTACATCCGAGATTGACCAACAGATAAACGTCTACGGCATTGATGATGGAGCTGCATCTGAGTTTATTGAAAATGTTTTACATCACTTAAATGCAAGGAATAGATCCTCAAAGTCTGCTGTAGATTTTGAGGAAGAACTCCAAAGCAACAAATTGTCTCAATTTAAAACAATTCCTGTAATATTGAAACAGTTGATCTTGTTATGGTTTAGTGGTAAAACCCTTGGTAAATCACAATGTGATATTTATAGCGGGATGATTGACCTACTGCTGACACAATCCGAGATGCGAGATAAGACGTTGTTTGAAAATGTATGCAGAAACTCAGATCTCCAGCTTCCAGAGTGTTTCAATGACAAGTCAAAATGCAAAGAATGTATGCCTCTATTATATTCTCTTGCAAAATTGGCATTTGAAACATTAATTAGTAAAAACAGAGAAACATCCCTAGTCTTCGAGCAATCTGTTGCTGAGTCTCACGGCGTTGATGAAAATGACATACAAACTTGTCTTAAAGTCGGCATAATGTCCCAAGACATAGTTCCAGACTTATTAACGGATAAGACAAGCTTGTCGTTCTTGCATAAATCATATCAGGAGTACCTGGCAGCTCTATACATCACGATGCGCGAGGGGGACGACAAAATAATAGAACATATATTCAGTGTCTGCAATACAGTAAAAATGTTACTAGAAATGTCAAAGGTAGTTTTGTTTGTTAGTGGAATGAATCCTGCCATAGCAGAAAAACTGTTGCCAGGAATAAGAAATATGACGGGTCAAGACAGCCGTATCCAGCAGTACAGACGAGAAGTGGGCGGGGAGAACGAGTATATCATGGACAGTAATCGAGCATATATCAAGAACATTCAGAATATGATTATTGACTGTATGAAGGAGAGCTCAGATAATGGCCATGGTCATCTCAATCTCCCTCTGGATGACATTTATATAGACCAGTATAGAGACTATAGTGACAGAGACCTGGAAGCCCTTCAACACCAGGTCACACAAAACAATGCTAATATCAAGTCTGTTTACATTTACTGTAAGTCAGAAGCCAGATATTCAGATCTCCTTCAACACATTGTACACTGTGAATCACTAGAGAAAATAGATCTGGGGGGAAATTTAACTAATATGTCGCTTGATAATTTCACTAACATGTTGAACTTACCAAAGATAGTGGCTCTGGGACTCTACAGATGTGTATTAACTCGTGACCAGGAATCCAGCTTAATGACATCTCTGTCACAGACGACTGTGCTCAGGAAGTTAGTGGCACTCAGACTACCAGGCCCTATACACTCCCGTATAACATTAACTCATGACCAGATATGCACGTTAATGACGTCTCTCTCACAGACAACACAGCTCACACAGATTGAGTTAGAGCGGGTACGATGCAGTAATCATTATGGCCAGTGTAGATATCAGCTAGATTTATCACAGAATAAACAGCTGCAGAAACTTACACTAAGTCATCTATATATAGACAAGGTGACATTGAACCCAGCAGAGATGACAGACTGCAGTATTGTGTACCTACACATTCCTGGTGTGGCAGCCTGCATACTGAGATGTCTACCAGCAACTAAACTACAAACACTGAAGTGTGAGTGGTTAAGTGGTTCTGTTGACATAGACAGACTACAGATAGTCTTGCCCACTCTGGTACACTTGAGACAGGTTGAGTTAGGGGGGATAGACTTGAGTGATAGAAATATTCTCTTGTCTCCACAGATGATGAACCTGGAGTATGTAAGGTTAGACTGGGTTACATGGACAGATGCACGTATGTGTGAGTTTGTGGCCAGTATTCCTGACACACCACATCCAGTGACATGTAGGTTGTGGTTACGCGGTTCGTCTACCAGAGTATGTGACTACATCCACTCCTCTCCAAGATTTGTTGTGACACGCTATGATCCTGGTGGTTATACAAGGATTATTTTCCAGACCCAGAAGCCTGGAGAAGGAACGCGACCACAGAAGTAAATACAAACATGTGCACATATTTGTTGTTTTTCAGTAAACAAATGTTTCATGTGTATTTTTAGTTGTTGAGTTGAGTACAAATTCATGTTTTTCGGACGATAACTTTTGAAATACTCGAGCGATTTTCAATTACTTTGACTTGTTTTCTTCGTTGAATCATTTCCAAACTAATCATGTAAGTTTTATATCGAATTTCAAAAAAAAGTTGTTTTTGTTCAAACTGGGTGTTTTTTCAGAGTAGCCATTTTTAACAAAATTATTATTATTATTATTATTTTCGAAAACTACTCAACCGATCGTTAAATACAACCACTTGTTTTCTTAGTGGGGTTGTTTTCTATCTATTGAAGTGACTTTTATTAAGAATTTCTGAAAAAAATTGTTTTTGTTCAAATTGGGTGGGTTTTTTTTCAGAGTAGCTATTTTTAACAAAACTAAAAAAAAAACATTTTTCGAAAACTACTCAACCGATCGTTAAATACAACCACTTGTTTTCTTAGTGGGGTTATTTTCTGTCTATTGAAGTGACTTTTATTAAAAATTTCTGAAAAAAGTTGTTTTTGATCAATTTGGCAACATTAAATACTCAAAAATGTTGTTTTTCCTTCATAGATTTAAAGGGAAACTGTTAAAAATCATCGTCTCAACAACCATTGTACATACGTTGACAGTTGTTTACTTCGAAATGATTGTTGTATCCTAGAATATAAGATGTGTACAGATGAAACCACTTGGGTGAAAATGAGAGTCCTGGGTTTCTTATTTTTAGCGCCTGATTGAAAAGGTTCGGGAATATAAAAATGACCTTGGCGTCCGTTTGTCCGTGAGTCTGGAACTTGAAAGGTTGAATGTTCTTATTTCCTTGGTTGACCTGTAACCTTTTAACCGAGGGATTTGAAGAAATGGTTTGAAAACCACAGCAGGCAGTGTGTCGTCCTGATATATCCCAACCATACTTTTTAAGGTCAATGTCATGGCCAGGTCAGGGGTCAAATGCACGACTTTTAAACCAATTTATTGTTTTTGCAAAATTGGGATTTATATTTCCCATGTTAGGAAAGTTATTTTGCATATTTGTATAGAATTAGTGGTGTAATTTCTAATATTTGCACAAGTTGTAAAGGAAACCCTGTACGATGTTAGGAATGTTATTTTGCATATTTGATAGTTTGTATAGGATTAGCAGTGTGAATTTCTAATACACTAGACGACACTTATAAGTTAACCCCGATTTTAAATGCTAATAAAACATTTTGTTCATCATAATTTCCTCAAACTTTGAACACATTCTTGAAAGCGGTGACGGAATGTAATCTGATTATCAAATTGATTATTTATTTTCAATTTTAATTTTGCTGAATCAGTTAAAAATAAATATATCATGAGTTTAAGACGATTTTGTCAAATAATTTAAATTTAAAAGATGAAACATAATGTAACTGTGGTGCTTATAAGTGTCGTCAAGTGTTTGTTTTGATAGTTTGTATTTGTACATGAATAACATTAGCAGTGTGAGTTTGTGATATTTGTATGTGTTATTTACTATAAATAATTTTAAGATTTCACGGGCTGTATTCAAGAAGCATTGTTACCACCAAAATATTATATCATCTTGAATATGTGCGTACAAGTCAAAGTTCCCCTTTAAAGTTATTTCCGATGATCCTGTCAAATTCAAGATGGCTGCCATTACAAAACATAGTGAAATCACGTTTTAATATTTCCTCAAAACCCCTAAGTCACTTTGAACGCAACATTCCTGTTGGCGCCATATAACCTTTTTGTGTATGTGGGACGTAAATTCAACTTTTCTTGTTAATACAACCTAGAACAGTGTCTATTATTAATTGGACATCAATGCTTTTAAAGGGACACACGGCAATCTTGAGTTTAATATCAAGCATTAAATACCGCGATTTATTATTCCTGTATCATTTTGTCTTGGAACCTGCTTGCATATAATCAAAATTTGAGATTTCAATTGTCTTCATTATTCTACCAGGTTTTTAAATATATCATTGTTGGAATATAATATATAGTTAGTAATTTGTAAACACAGTTTGCTTTGAACTAATCTAATAATATAAATGATTGAACAAATGCAAGTTATGTAGAAAACTAAAGGGATGCCTGCATTTTTAAAAAATCAAGGTTGCCAAGTGTCCCTTTAATTTGTAACACAGGCAGATTTTGTTAACTGAAACAATTCATCATGATCGAAGTCTGAAATGTGTTATTAACAAAGAACTTACAATAATAAATCATCGACATGATAGAAATTCCATTTTTAGCTCTACTGGCCGAAGGCCAGCAGAGCTTATGGGATGCCGAGTTGTCCGTCGTCCGTCCGTTGTCCGTTGTTAACTTTTGTCTCGTTAAGACGATAGGGCCTTCATTTTTCATCCAATCTTTACCAAACTTTAACAGGTTGTTAATATCAATGACAGCTCGGATGAGTTCGAAAACCAGCAAGATCGGCCAAGTAACAGCGGAGTTATGGCCCTTGATTTAGTTAAAAATGCTATATTGCTATATTTTGCCTCGTTAAGACGATAGGGCCTTCATTTTTCAACCTATCTTTACCAAACTTTACCACATTGTTAATATCAATGAAAGCTCGGACAAGTTCTAAAACCAGCCAGATCGGACCAGTAACAACGGAGTTATGGCCCTTCATTTAGTTAAAAATGCTATATTTTGCCTCGTTAAGACGATAGGGGCTTTATTATTCATCCGATCTTTACCAAACTTTATCAGATTGTTAATGTCTTTGAAACCTCAAACAAGTTCAAAAACCAGCCATATCGGACCAGTAACAACGGAGTTGTGGCCCTTGATGTAGTTAAAAATGCTATATTTTGCCTCGTTAAGATGATAGGGGCTTTAGTGTTCATCCAATCTTTACCAAACTTTATCAGCTTGTTAATGTCATTAAAATCTCCAACAAGTTTGAAAAGCAGTTATTTCGAACATGTAACAGCGGAGTTATTGCCCTTGATTTAGTTAAAAATGCTATATTTTGCCTCGTTAAGACGATAGGGGCTTCATTGTTCATCCGATCTTTACCAAACTTTATCAGATTGTTAATATCGATGAAAGCTCGAACAAGTTCGAAAACCAGCTATATCGGATCAGTAACAACGGAGTTGTGGCCCTTGATGTAGTTAAAAATGCTATATTTTGCCTCGTTAAGACGATAGGGGCTTCATTGTTCATCCGATCTTTACCAAACTTTATCAGATTGTTAATATCAATAAAAGCTCGGATGAGTTTAAAAACCAGCCATATCGGACTAGTAACATTGGAGTTATGGCCCTTGATTTAGTTAAAAATGCTATATTTTGCCTCGTTAAGACAATAGGGGCTTCAATGTTCATCCGATCTTTACCAAACTTTATCAGATTGTTAGTGTCACTGAAAGCTCGAACAAGTTCGAAAACCAGCCATATCGGACCAGTAACAGCAGAGTTATGGCCCTTGATTTAGTTAAAAATGATATATTTTGCCTTGTTAAGACGATAGGGCCTTCATTTTTCATCCAATCTTTACCAAACTTTATCAGATTGTTAATATTAATGAAAGCTCTAACAAGTTTGCAAACCATTCATATCGGACCAATAACAGGAGAGTTATGGCCCTTGATTTAGTTAAAAATGATATATTTTGCCTTGTTAAGACGATAGGGCCTTCATTTTTCATCCAATCTTTCCCAAACTTTATCAGATTGTTAATGTCTATGAAAGCTTGGTCAAGTTCGAAAACCAGCCAGATCGAACCAGTAACAGCGGAGTTATGGCCTTTGATTTTGTTGCCTCGTCATACGATAGGTCCTTCATTTTGTATCTGATCTTTGCCAAACTTTAGCAGATGTTATGACTTTCTTTTTTATATTATTATTTTATTTTTTTTTTGTTATTATTATTTTTTTTTTTTTAATTATTATTTTTTTAGATTGATTTCTGTTTTTATTTTATTTTTATTTATTTTATTATTTTTTTTTTTTTTTTTTTTTTTTTTTTTTTAGCTCTATGTTGGACCAGTCGGGCCAGTAACAGAGGAGTTATGGCTCTTGATTTAGTTAAAAATGCTATATTTTGCCTCTTTAATACGGTAGGGCCATTCATTTTTCATCTGATCTTTACCAAACCTTACCAGATTCTTTAGTTATATGTCCCTTGATTTAGTTAAAAAGCTGTTTTTTGCCTGAAACTTTCAAAAAAACTAAATGGCAGTCACTCGCTTCATTGATGTTATAGGAGCCATGTTAGCCAGTAGAGCGTCCACAGGCCCTCTTGGGCCTCTTGGTTATTTTGTTTTTAAAGGGATACCTGGCAATCTTTATTTTATTTTAAACTCACTACATCACACTAGTTTTTCTGCATAACTTGCATTTGTTCAATCATTAATATTAATTATAAGAATAGTATTAAGCAATTTGTTTTTGCATATTATTAATTTTTGTTATTATTGCACAAATAATATATTAAAACTTATAGTATAAGACGAAATGGTGAATACTTAAAATTTGATTTATTCAAAAGTGACCAGGGTAAAAGAAAAAATGATACTATAAACTAGATTTTGATCAGAAACCTGATCAAACGGGCTTTCCTGATTTTAATGGCGTCATGACGTCACAACTGTCAGAGTTGTCTAAGTTGATGAAACTGATTGATATATCAAGAAAATAACTTCGAAAATGCGACCAGTAAAAAAATCAATTTTTTGAATATTTTGACGTCACTGACGTAATGACGTCGGGATACCGTACGACATCTGTGCACAACCAGATCCCGTACTCTACAATCTGTGAAAGTTTTGTTCAAATCCGGTCATAAATAGAGAATATATAGTCTTAACAATATTTCCTTTATGACGTCACTGGTGGCTATCTTTGATGACGACATAACAAACTTTGACGTTATTGCACAACCAGACGTTGAATGTAGAGTTCCTGTGAAAGTTTTATCAAGATCCGATCATAAATGAATGAGAAATAGCGATTACAATATTTCTATAATGACGTCATTGGCGGCCATTTGGGATGACGTCATAATATTAAAACTACTAACGTTGACTGAAACAATGACAATGATTTATTTTGCAGTAAAACACCTTAAAAAAAGCAATAAGTAAAGAAAACCGATTTTTAATAACATTGTAACGTCACTGACGTCAAGACGTTATAACAAAGAGACACGTTTTGATATTTTTGCATAACTAGACCCTAAATTCTACAATCTGTGAAAGTTTCATTCAAATCCGACTATAAATTTTGGAGATCTTGCGCTAACAAGATTCGTATCATGACGTCACTGTCAGCCATCTTGGATGACGTCATTACAATTTTCGACATTCTGGCACAACACATCCTATTTCCCTACAGGCTCTGAAAGTTGCAACAAATTCCGATCATAAATACAGGAAATATAGCGATTACAAAATTTCTTAAATGACGTCATTGGCGGCCATTTTGAATGACGTCATGACGTTAAAACTGTCAGAATCGATTGAAACAATGACACTGATGGATGTTACACTAAAAAAACATGAAAAATGCAATCATTGAAAAAAAGACTTTTCGTAACATTGTGACGTCACTGACGTCAAGACGTTATTACATAGAGACACGTTTTTACATTCAAGCACAACTAGACCCTGAACCCTACAATCTGTTAGATTTTCATTCAAATCCGACTATAAATGTTTGAGATCTAGCGCGAACAAGATTTGTCTGATGACGTCACTGGCGGCCATCTTGGATGACGTCATGACCCCAAAAGCTTCGGGACACTATTCCAGACTGAGCTCTATCACTGTGTTAAATTTAGAGGCCGTGCGACCAGTCGTACTATGAAAAGTGCTGGGGAGAAGAAGAAAAAGAATAATAATAATAATAATAAGAACTAGATTTTGATCAGAGACCTGATCGAACGGGCTTTCCTGTCATGACGTCACAACTGTCAGTGTTGTGGAAGATGAAGACACTGATTGATTTATCACGAAAATAACTTCGAACATGCAATCAGTGAAAAAAAAACGATTTTCTGAATATTTTGACGTCACTGACGTCATGACGTCGGGATACCGTATGACGATCTTTCATAACTCTACAATCTGTGAAAGTTTTATTCAAATCCGATAATACATAGAGAAGATATAGACAAAACAATAGTTCATTTGTGACGTCACTGGCGGCCATCTTTGAAGACGACATGTCAACATAACACATTATAGCACAACTAGACGTTGATATCTACAAACTGAGAAAGTTTTATCATACTCCGATGATAAATGAAGGAGATATGGCGATTACAAGATTTCTTAAATGACGTCATGACGTTAAAACTGTCAGCGTCGACTGAGACAATGACATTGATGGATTATACAGTAAAACAACTTCAAAAATGTAATCAGTGAAAAAAACGAGTTTTCATAACATTATGACGTCAAGACGTTATTACCTAGATACATAATTTTACATTCTTGCACAACTAGACCCTGAACTCTACAATATTTGAAAGTTTCAATTAAATCCAACCATACACCTTTGTGATCTAGCGATAACAAGATTTTCATCATGACGTCACTGGCGGCCATCTTTGATGACGTCATGCCAATTTTAGACATTTTTGCACAACTCAACCGTATACCATACTGGCTGTGAAAGTTATTTCAAAATCCGATAATAAACGCAGGAGATATAGCCATTACAATATTTCTTAAATGACGTCATTGACGGCCATTTTGGATGACGTCATGACGTTAAAACTGTCAGCGTCGACTAAAATGATGACACTGATGGATTTTACGATAAAACTTTTTAAAAAATAGAATTAATGGAAAAAATCGTATTTTTCATAACATTGTGACGTCACTGACGTCAAGACGTTGTAAATAAAAAGACACGTTTTTACGTTCTTGCCCAACTGGATCCTGAACCCTACAATCTGTGAAAGTTTCAAACAAATCGCATCGTAAATGCATGAGATACAGCGATAACAAGATTTGCCTACAAACACCAGTGGCGGCCATCTTGGATGACGTCATGACCCCAAAAGTTTCGGGACACTAAGTTAGTTTGAGCTATATCATTGTGTAAAATTAAAAGGTCGTGAGACCAGTCATACTATGAAAAGTGGCGGCGAGAAGAAGAAGAAGAAGAAGAGGAATAATAATAAGAATAAACAGAACGAACACAAAAGGTCTTTCCACTGAAAAGTGGAAAGCCCTAATAAACAGAACGAAAACAAGAGGTCTTTCCACTGAAAGGTGGAAAGCCCTAATAAATCGAGACACCCATTTCAAACACCAAGATTTTAATGAGAGAAAAACTGTTTAGTATCTGACGTTGTGGCAGATTTATTCCAATTACTTCATCATGATCCCTGCATTGTTTCAGGTGCTATCTCGCTTGCATCAAAAGAGCAGTGGCAGAAAAACAATAACGTGGCTCCAGCGTAAATGGAGTTCCTACGATAAAATTTGCAGCAACTCTGCAGTTCAGGGTGAGAAGGTTCTAGGCCCATTTTCCATATTTTATCTCGATGTACATGGAAGATGAGCCTGGCATGTTCATGCCTTTTAGGCGCCATATAACCTTTTCATGTGTTGGTGCGCCTTAAAACCCCAATTCAATTCCATTACAATTTTTTTAGACATTTGACCATCATGTCTTGTGATAAAACTATCTTTAAAGGGACACTCAGCAATCTAAACTTTTTAAAACTATTTTTTTTGCATATTTGCAAATTATTTTTAATTATTATTTGAATAGAACAAAGCAAATTGCATGACTAATTGTTGATCACATTGCACCAATAATATATTTACACCTTTGTAAATATATTGAAGAAACTGCAAATACTTCAAGATTGCCGTGTGTCCCTTTAAAGAGAGAAAACAAACTGTTTAGTATCTGACGTTTATGACGCGATGTTTTGGCACTAAAGTTTATCTGACGTCATGGCAGATTGATTCCATTTTGATTTTTTAGACATTTTACTGTCATGTCTTGTGGTAAAAACTATCTTAAAGGGACACGCAGCAATCTAAACTTTATAAAACTCTAGTTTTTTGCATATTTGAAAATTATTTTTTAATAATTATTTGAATAGAACAAAGCAAATTGCATGACTAATTGTTGATTACATTGCACCAATAATATATTTACACCTTTGTAATTAAAATGAAGAAAATGCAAACTAATTTAATTACCTTTTGCTTAATTATATACAGGCAGATTTAGACAAAATGTGGTGCTAATTTTGATGGTCCATAAACACCTCAAGATTGCCGTGTGCCACTTTAAACTTGTTTTAATTCCATATTAGATTCGTGCAACTTTTAAACTATTTTGATATTTTAACTAATCAAAAGGCTTGTTAATAATTCAAAACTCGTTTCATTAATTGTATATGGAACGAAAACTCTTCATGAGTTTGATGGCAATAATGCTTCTTAAAGTATGCCAATTATAAATAAATGTTGTATTATCAAAAGAGCAGTGGCAGAAAAACAATTACGTGGCTCCAGCGTAAATGGAGTTTCTACGATAGAAATTGCAGCAACTCTGCAGTTCAGGGTGAGAAGGTTCTAGGCCCATTTTCCATATTTTATCTCGATGTACATGGAAGATGAGCCTGGCATGTTTATGCCTGTTAGGCGCCATATAACCTTTTCATGTGTTGGTGCGCCTTAAAACCCCAATTCAATTCAATTCAATTCTTATATGACACGCGGCAATCTTGATTTGTGAAAAACTCCGGGCACCCCGTTAGCTGTTCTACAGAACTGGCATTCGCTCAATCATTAATATTAATTATCAGAATAGTATAAAGGAAATTGTTGTTGCATATTATTAACTGTTGATTATATTGCACCAATAATATTGTTAAACCTATATATGACCAAAAAAAAATTATCTAAATTTTATTTAATAATATGCGAGCCCGTTTCAAGTCTAAATGATAGTGCATAAATAGAGACGCCCATTTTAATGCTTGATAAACACTTGAAGATTGCCTTGTGTCCCTTTAAATGTATGTCAGTATAATCAGATATTGCTTGTATTAGCTCTTGTTAGTACGAGTATTTGTATTTTATTAGTGTTTATATTTTATTCCATATTAAAGATTTCCCGTGTGGTTGCCGGGGTAGTATACAACCACTGCAATCTCACAAACAAACTGTCACATGCAGATAGGGTAGCACCCTCCCCCACCCCATTCATATTTATTTTGTTTTTTATCATGAACATTCAAGGTCTTTATCATAACACCGTATATGCAAATGTGGAAATGAGACTTCATCGTAAATGGAGTGTCTACCATAGAATTTGCAGCAACTCTGCAGTTTTGCAGGTAAGAAGGTTCTAGGCCCATTCTCCATATTTTATCTTGATGTAAATGGAGGATGAGCCTGGCACGTTCATTCTTGTTAGGCGCCATATAACCTTTCATGTGTTGGTGCGAAACGTTAATGAATGCATTAAGAGTACGATTGTTGTCACTACAATCACCATGAACTTGTTGTGAAAACAACTGGCAGTTCAGTTTTATTTTACTGATTACCACAACTAGTCATTCAGTTTTGAAGGGATTCAATTCAATTTTGGTAGGATTATTTGCCATCCTATGAAGATCACCATTTTGTTTCGACAATTTTTACCGCAGTCATGGCCCTTTTTGGACATTTTATGGTCTAATTAGAACCTTTTGGTCACAACTTGTCAGTGAGTTTTGAATGGATGGTCCAAACCTTGGATGTTTAGTAGTTATATTGTTTGCCATCATGAGATGATGGTCATATTACATCACCATTTACCTACGACAATTTATACAGGAGTTACGACTCCTTTACAATATGGTCCGTATGCATGTTGAAATAGCATTTGTTTGGATGATCTTGCACGATTAACAATTCTTCATTTATACATAATTTAAAGTGACTGGAGGCGGTCTGGAAGAAGTGTGGATGTATATCCAAATATAAAACACAAAAATATGATGCTCTTCATTTGCGCATAAAAAGTACATGTTTACTAAATTGGATCTCTTGTTGTGTCCGGTTTAATTATTGTTCATAAAAATTATTGGTATGGAAAACCCTGCAAGTTTTTGTGGTAAAAAGTATTAAAGGGACACCCAGCAATCTTATTTGTGTTAAAACTTGTGGCATCCCGTCAGTTTTTTCGGCGTAACTTAGAACATTTGCTGTCATTAATAATAATCATTTAAATAGTTCAAAGCAACGGTTTTACAAGGTTACTAATAGTTGGTTACTTTGCACCAATCATATATTTAAAATAACGAGGGAAAAATAAAACATCCAAATTCTATTATCTGATATTTAAATTTATGCAGGCAGTTTTAAAGTCTAAATGGTACCAGATAATTGAATTGAATTGAATGTTGTTTAACGGCTCAACACAGTAAAGGTTATTTAGAGCCGCCCCAGAGAGAGGGGAAGGATACATAAAAATCCGGGAACCGTGGCCTACTCTTATGATCGAATAGATTCCTATGGTTGCTTATTTTAATGCGTAATGCTTGAAAAATACTTGCCATGAATCCCCATGTGTCCCTTTAATTCATATGGGATTCAAGATTGCCATGTCCCTTTAATTAATTTGGGGATTCAAGATTACCGCGTGTCCCTTTAATTGATTTGGGGATTCAAGATTGCCGCGTGTCCAATTGATCTGGGGATTTAAGATTGCTGTGTGTCCCTTTAATTTATATGGGGATTACTGATTGCCGTGTATCCTTTTAATTCCTTTGGCAATTCAAGGGTGCCGTGTGTGGGGATTCAAAATTGCTGTGTGTCACTTTAATTTATATGGGGATTACTGATTGCTGTGTATCCTTTTAATTCCCTTGGCAATTCAAGGGTGCCGTGTGTGCCATTAATTCATATGGGGGATCCAAAATTGTTGTGTTTCCCTTTAAACCATACAAATAAACAAAACAACATCTTATGTGGATTCAAGGTTGCCATGTGTGCCTTTAATTCATTTGGGGATTCAAGATTGACATGTGTGCCTTTAATTCATCTGGGGATTCAAGATTGCCATGTGTGCCTTTAATTCATTTGGGGATTCCAAATTGTTGTTTCCCTTTAATCCTTAAAACACCATACAAATAAACAAAACAAACACATCTTATGTCACATAATGTGGATTCATGGTTGCCATGTGTGCCTTTAATTCATCTTGCCATGTGTGCCTTGAATTCATCTGGGGATAAAAGGTTGCCATGTGTGCCTTTAATTCATCTGGGGATTCAAGGTTGCCATGTGTGCCTTTAATTCATTTTGGGATTCAAGATTGACATGTGTGCCTTTAATTCTTTTGGGGATTCAAGATTGCCATATCCCTTTAATTAATTTGGGGATTCAAGATTGTCGCGTGTCCCTTCAATTTATTTGGGGGTTCAAGATTGCCGTGTATCCCTTTAATTTCATATCTGGATTCAAAATTGCTGTGTGTCCCTTTAATTAATATGGGTGTGTATCCCTTTAATTCCTTTGGCAATTCAAGGGTGCTGTGTGTGGGGATTCAAAATTGTTGTTTCCCTTTAATCATTAAAACACCATACAAAGAAACAAAACTAGCACATGTTATGTGGATTCAAGGTTACCATTTGTGCCTTTAATTCATATGGGAATTCAATATTGACGTGTGTCCCTTTTAATTAATTTGGGGATTCAAGATTGCCGTGTGTCCCTTTATTTCATTTGTGGATTCAAGATTGCTGTGTGTCCCTTTAATTCATTTGTGGATTCAAGATTGATGTGTGTCCCTTTAATTCATATGAAAATTCTTGATTGCCGAATGTCCCTTTAATTTATGAGATTTAAGATAACTGTGTGTCCCTTTAATTCACATGGATTGCCATCTGTCCCTTTAATTCATTTAAGGATTCAAGATCCGCTACGAAAGTGGAGTATCATGCTTTTTCTCGCAGGATTTTCACAGAACTTCATCAAAATGTTCCTTATATGAATCTAACATGTGCGAAATTTTGGGTCAATGTGACCAGGGAGTACTTTATATAACGTACTCCCTGATGTGACCTACTGTCGACGAAAAATATAGGTAACGTCCGGTCTCCGCTGTAACGTGCGTATCTTGCTTCTTTCTCGCAAAATGTTCACTAAACTTCACCAGAATGTTTCTTATATGAATCTAACGTGCAAAATTTCGGATCGCTGTGACCTACTTTTGATGAAATATAGGTCACATCCAGTATCCGCTACGACATGCATCCCCCACTGTTAATGACATTAGTATGTCTTGGGATTGACATTGGTGTTGGTCAAATAAAAAATATGGTCTTTTGTAATAGGGCTCGAAAATTAAATGACAAATAGTTAGTATTACGTACTCACCACCAAGGGCAGAAGAGTGTGCATATAGCGTGATTTATTATCATTACCCCCCGTGTGGTTGCTGGGGTAGAATACAACCACTGCAAACACACCGTCAAATACAGAGGGGTAGGACCCCACCCTTCATATTCATTTCGTCATTTTTGTTCGTGTCATTAAAGGTCTTCATCATGACCCCTGCATTGTTTCAGGTTCCATCTCGCTCACATCACTAAGAGCAGTGGCAGAAAAACAATAAACGTGGCTCCAGCGTAAATGGAGTGTCTAGGTTCTAGGCCCATTCTCCATATTTTATCTCGATGTACATGGAGGATGAGCCTGGCATGTTCATGCCTGTTAGGCGCCATATAACCTTTCATGTGTTGGTGTGCCTTAAAACCCAATTCAATACTATAATGTACCTAATGTTGTGACACTAAAGCAGTTTACCAGTAAGTTGGAAAGGACCGAGATTTTGGTGTAAAATTCAGAATTACATTACTGCTTACCAATATAATTTTGCGACACCGTATCAGTTGTTTAGCTACCACTACACTAGGAAAGAATTGAGATTTTGTTGTAAAATAAAACAAATTTGATGAGGTTAACAATTTAAAGGGACACAAGGCAATCTTAATTTTAACTTTAAACCTACTTGCCTGTATTTAAATAATAATGAAAATTGGAGTTTTCAAGTTTACTTCGTTATTCTATTATAGTCTTTACTAGATTGCAGTATAATCAACAACGAATCCTATTTAAAAAAAAAATTCAACCAAATATTCCAATATTACGATTTGCACAATTTGTAATTTACGTTAGACAAACGAGCATGTTTGAACTAATCAAGATTGCCATGTCTCCCTATAATTGTTATTATATCTAAATATTGCTATGTAGAATTTATGTAACTTTTGTTGACATTTAACTAATTAATGAAGAAAACATTAAACTTAATATATTAATTGACCAAGTGTTTGTTCCATTCTTTATGAAACATTATTTAGCTCTACTGATCAAAGATCATCAGAGCGTCTGCCGTGGTGTGACGTCCGTCATCCGTCCGTCTGTAATTGGCTTTTTTTGTAGCAACTTCTCATCTGAAACTGCTAGATGAATTTTCATGAAACTTTACAGGAATGTTGCACTCGATGTGTAGTTGATCCTATATAAAAATTCAGGTCCAGTGGCAGTCCAAGATGGCCACCATAGCTCGAAAATATGTCAAATGACAATTTTGTGGTGATTACTATTCTGAAACCACTAGATGGATTTTCATGGAACTTAACAGGAATAAAGCACTTGATAGCGGTGGTCCTAAGTACACTAAAGGCAAAAAGAAACGCAATTTCAGAATTTTATATTGTATATGCTGCTTTTAATCGAATGGTACACTAGTAAGTAAGCTTGTAGCATTTTACAATCTCTTGACATTTAATAGTGCTGAGAATGCTTAAAATTGTACAAGCGGAATGTATGTGGTTAAATTTGTCCCCCAGCGGTCCCGGGGGGACTCTAGGTTTGCACCTCGTCCTTCTTTGAGATACCAAACTTGGTATGTGGATACATCTTGGGATAGCGGTGTGTCGCGTACCAAAATAAGGTCACCTTGACCTGTGACCTCTGTCATAGAAAATGCTTGTCCAGACCTTATTTTCAATACTATAATACTTAGATACCAAACTTGGTATGTGAATACATCTTGGGATAGCGGTGTCGCGTACCAAAATAAGGTCATGTGACCTTGACCTGTGACCTCTGTCATAGAAAATGCTTGTCCAGACCGTATTTTCAATACTATAATACTTAGAGATACCAAACTTGTCGCATACCAAAATGTCATGTGATCTTGACCTGTGACCTGTGTCCACTTGTAGCAGTGAGCTCAATGCTCAACTTTATAGTGCTGCCTCACTGGAATACCATTCTGTAAGCATGACATGATACCCCACCCACCCAGTATCATTCTACTGACACCAGGCAGACCAGTCGTAGCACTACCCTTTATATGGGGAGGTACTAGTACTAGTTTTATATGACACTCTTAAGATGTGACGTAAAATACTGTGGTGCTGTCCGTCTAGCTGACAAGTGAGTGTGGCTAATAACTTTTCAAGTATTAGGCATGATCCAATGAATACACCTGAAAATGGCCCACAACCTGAATTTATATTTTCACGCGCCGCCATGAAAGACTAGTGAAGTGGGCATTATATACTGAAAGGAAAAAGAAACGCATAATCAAACAAATACCTATACAAATACTATTATATACACCTAATTCCACGTAATATTTCAGATATATCTCAACATGTTTTGTACAAAAAGGGGCTACAACTAATTACAGAAAGGACAACTCTGTCATTTAGTAGACCTTTTAATCAAAGTTTACTTTGTTACACGAAATTCATAAATGTTGAAGTTTCGCTTGAAAAAGTCAAGCCATTTCAGTATTGTATTTAATGTTAAAAGACTGCAACGTTTAAAACCTAAGTTTGCTCACCTGCTTGAGCCAAATATGCTCATTCTGTCGATAATTAAACTTTACAGGGGACACCATTGGTGTGTTCGGTGCTGTTTAAAACTTCTTTCCGAAAGGACGGGCCTAATGTCGCCCTGTACCATTCGAGCATATTAAACCTACATAACAATATATAGCGGAAATACCCATTATGCGTTTCTTTTTCCTTTCAGTCTAGTATTACCCTTGCACTGATTCCTATTTTTGGATTACTTTCCTTTGACAAATTACAGGTGATTGTGGCTAATGACTAAGCACGTACAATCTTCAGCATGATCCAATGATTCGGGCAATGAATACATCTGAAAAAGGGCCACAACTCTGAATTATATTTTTATGCTCGAGGGAGAATATATATATATTTGCTACTTTGTGCAGAGCACAACTTTACATTACTAATGGGACTGGAAAACAATATTCCAAAAAGTGATAAAGTGAAATGATCAAGACCCATAAATATAGCTTCAATCAAGTAAGAGTAATTGCCCTTTGTAATGTTATACTTAAGAAATAGAATATCATTTACAGTGAATTATCGTGTAATATATCACGGTTTGGAGTTCAATTGTAAGGCGAGTGAAATTATTGTTTACAATTGAACGACAAACCGTGATATATTACAAGATAATTCACCGTAAAAGATATTCTATTTGTATTCTAATACCACTAAAATTTGAAAATAATGCACACATCTGAAATCTGCTTACTCTCCTAACGTTGCAAACGTTAAGACGTTACAGTGATATATTTCGCACTACCTTGCTTATTCTCCTAACATTGCAAACGTTACAGTGATATATCATTGAATATGACGAGATATTTTAAACTAGGCTATATAGTGCGGGTGTATTAGAATAATAATTCTTTCTCAGTTTTTGGAGCGTAACTTGAAAACTACTTATGGGACTGCAATGAAACTTCACCCAATGAGGGAAAGTGCAGTGCACAAGAACCATAATTCATTCAAATAGTTATTTCCCTTGGTAGTGTACATGTAATACTTGTACATGTAAAACTTGTACGTCTTGTCCGAAGCTTATTAGTGTTATTGCGAAAACTACTGATAGGACTGGAGAATATGCAGAGCACAAGAACCATAATTGACTTTAGCTGGAGTAAAGACAGAATTATTCCTCTTTGTACACTAGCGTTTATTTTAAACATGTTTGTCGGACATATCTTGTCTAGAATGTCATGGATTGTCATTCTTCTAACTGGTAGGCCCCATCGTCTTCTGATGACCCAGCCGGAAACTGAAACCCCGACATCCCGCACGCGAGGCGGATGATCTACCAGTAAGCTACCGTCATGGTCCTAAGTAAAACCAGCTCGAAATTAAAATGGCTCTCAGCTCAAAATAAAATAGTTGTGTGACCGCTATTAATTTTTGAAACAATTGGATATATGTTTATGATATTTGGCAGGACCAATGCACATGATGTCTAGTTGCATCTACGGATCAAAGTTCAGCAGATATTATGCAGTGGTGTGGCTTCCGTCCGTCTGTACGTCAACAATTGGTGTGGCAAATCCTCTTAAAGGGACACAAGGCAATCTTGAAGTTTTCTAAATGGAGTGTCTACAATAGAATTTGCAGCAACTCTGCAGTTCAAGGTGAGAAAGTTCCTTTGGAGGGCTAGGCAGAGGGGTAGAATCCCCCCAAATTCATGTTCATTTTATCATTTTTTGTTCATGTTCATTAATGGTCTT
This sequence comes from Cyrtodaria siliqua, assembly GCA_037043455.1. Taxonomy (NCBI): domain Eukaryota; kingdom Metazoa; phylum Mollusca; class Bivalvia; order Adapedonta; family Hiatellidae; genus Cyrtodaria; species Cyrtodaria siliqua. The sequence goes on from JAWPHD010002281.1 coordinate 191,520, forward strand.
CATCATGATCCCTGCATTGTTTCAGGTGCTATCTCGCTCGCATCAAAAGAGCAGTGGCAGAAAAACAATAACGTGGCTCCAGCGTAAATGAAGTTTCTACGATATAATTTGCAGCAACTCTGCAGTTCAGGGTGAGAAGGTTCTAGGCCCATTTTCCCTTTTTTATCTCGATGTACATGGAGGATGAGCCTGGCATGTTCATTCCTGTTAGGCGCCATATAACCTTTCATGTGTTGGTGCGTCTTAAAACCCCAATTCAATTCAATTTTTTTTTTATCAAACATTACAGTTAGCATCTCCATTTTTATTCGAATATCATTTTGACTTAACATTTAAATAAAATTTGAGTTTTCATTTGTTCTTATTTTACCATAGGTTTAAATATATTATTGTTACAATATAATCAACAATAGTTATATGCAAAAACAATCTGCTTCGTTCTTCTCTAATATTATATTAAATACAGAACAAATGGAAGATGTGTAGAAAAACTAAGAGACGCCGCAGGTTTTTAAAAAGTCAAGATTGTCGTGTGTCCCTTTAAACCACTTGCTACATACAGGAATGTTGATGTTTAGTTGATCTTCAGTAAAATTCCGAGTTGTCAGTAAGATGTCAGCCATAGCTAAATATAGATGTTCAAAGACAATGTTGGTTTAAAGATATTTTATTTTCATATTATACAACATGCATATGTAAATAGTACAAAGTTAATAGGGTTGGAACAACAATCTGATACAGTTTCTCTCCTTGATATTTAACAAATGCAGTTGATGTTGGTCGTTAATACAGTTTTAACATCGATATGGCATTTTTTATTTTTTATTAATATATATCCTTTTTTTGCGTAAAAGGGAAAACAAAGACAATTTCGTGATGGCTTCTCCTCAGAAACTAATGGAAAGATGTACTTGATTTTTACTTGGAATGAAGGGGAAATTAAGTAAGCCTGAAATCTAGAGCTGATAGTAGATTCTCAAGACAAGTTTGTTTTTGTTTGTATGGTGTTTTACGTCATTTTCAACACATGTAAGGTTATGTATGACGGTTGGTTTTTTGTGGTGGAGGCAGACCACCCACTTTTCCTGGGTAGAACCAGACTGTACACCTCCCGCCATCCGAAGACAAGTAAAGTTTGTGACGTCTTCTACTCTGAAAGTATAAGTTGGATTTCCCTAAAATTTTCAGGAACATTTGATACCAGCTAAACATATACCAACTTTATTGATTGTGTACAGGAACATTTGATACCAGCTAAACATATACCAACTTTACTGATTGTGTACAGGAACATTTGATACCAGCTAAACATATACCAACGTTACTGATTGTGTACAGGAACAATGCACGTCAGTATAGTTAGCTCTACTTAATAATAAAGATTGACAGAGCTTATACAGTTGTGCGTTATCCATCTGTCCGTGCTTCCGTAAACAATACTTTGAAACTACTTGATGAAACTTGGTCATGATATTACCAGATTTTAACATACTTGGCCATAGTTATTAGATGCATTTACATTTATTTCAATAATATATTTGTTACCAATAAAACCATCAAGAGGGCCTGCAACGCTTAGTCAAAAGATTCGACAAGGACCAACATCATGTCATGCTGATCATTTTAGAAAAAATCCCATATCAATATCACTTATAGTTTTCAAAAAGTTGTCAATTTAAAAACCTATTTTTAGCTTTGGTAGCCATCTTGTATTTTACACCAATGCGATTTTTTGCTAGGGTCAACTAGACATCATGGGCAACATTCCTGTAACGTTTCATGAAAATCCATCCAGTAGTTTCAGAGGAGTAGTCGCTCCAAAATATTTTACAGACAGACTGCTCTGCTGATCCTTAATATAGCTTTTTTCAAAAAATCAAGGGCAAGTTTGATAAAGATCAGGGACCGGTTTATGAAACATCTTACAATTTTGATCGTAAGTTAATTTCTTAAATTCTTTACTTTGATTTACAATTCACAAATGAACGTGATTTCATTGCATTTTCTTATACATTTGAAATTTCTGTACATAATGCACATCTAATTGTCTAGATGAAAAAATGTGATCAGTTTTAAGTTTAATAAAACGGGGCCCAGATGTAAAATGAAGGCCTTATCTTAAGGAGACAAGTGTAAAATGGGGATAATTCTGGTAAAATGCATAACGGCGTTATGGTGCCTGTCAAATATGGTTGTGTACTGATGATGAATATGTATGCCAAGTTTCAAAGCTTTCTGGCATTTGGAATAAGACTGGACATTCAAAATTTTAACTAAAAACTCTTGAGATAAAGGGAGATAATTCAGGTAAAATACAATACAGTTATGGTTCGTCATATAACATTGTGTAATACTAATGAACAAGAGTGCCAAGTTTCAAAGCTTTCAGAAAACAAACACTTTAACCAATCCTAGATTTGCTTCACAATCCGGATAAAAAATGCCATAACGCTGGTATTACTGGTTTGATTCAAACTGGTCCAAGCTTTAATTTTTTGTCAAAACTATTTTAGAAAAAAATCCTCCATTTGTATTTTGACCGCAGCAAGCTGTTGTTTTAATTGTTTTTCAGATAAATTATGTTATTTAATACAGTTTGCATGATAAAGCAAGAGGCCCAAGTGGGCCTGTTGACGCTGTACTGGTATGATGTGATTCAAAAACATAAACATGATAGAAAACATAAACATGATAGAGGCCAACACAAGAAACATGTTTCCTATATTATATATAACTCTATGTAAACTTTGGGTTATTATGGCGGCCATTTTAAATGTTTGACAACGAAAAACACAAACTTGAACAGAGGCCAACAACAGGAACATGGTTGTCGTTAACTTCAGCTTTGGGTGACCTCATTGAATGTCGTGGATAATTGTATCTCGGACTCATCATAAAATGTTGAGTGGGTAGGTTTTGTGTTAAGTTGAAGTTTTGATTGAATGTACGTTGGTCTCGACTTTATCATAGACATCATGACAGATTCTGACATTTGTATAAAACTTAAATAATCAGGTTTAAAGGACCTATCATAAGTTGAACAAACCACCATCAGACTTGAAGCATACCGTATTGGAAGACAAACAAAGACATGACATTATACCTATAGCTGCAGTAGGACAAACCACCATCAGACTTGAAGCATATCGTATTGGAAGACAAACAAAGACATGACATTATACCTATAGCTGCAGTAGGACAAACCACCATCAGATTTGAAGCATACCATATTGGAAGACAAACAAAGACATGACATTATACCTATAGCTGCAGTAGGACAAACCACCATCAGACTTGAAGTATACCGTATTGGAAGACAAACAAAGACATGACATTATACCTATAGCTGCAGTAGAACAAACCACCATCAGACTTAAAGCATACCGTATTGGAAGACAAACAAAGACATGACATTATACCTATAGCTGCAGTAGGACAAACCACAATCAGACTTGAAGTATACCGTATTGGAAGACAAACAAAGACATGACATTATACCTATAGCTGCAGTAGGACAAACCACCATCAGACTTAAAGCATACCGTATTGGAAGACAAACAAAGACATGACATTATACCTATAGCTGCAGTAGGACAAACCACCATCAGACTTGAAGCATACCGTATTGGCAGACAAACAAAGACATGACATTATACCTATAGCTGCAGTAGGACAAACCACCATCAGACTTGAAGCATACCGTATTGGCAGACAAACAAAGACATGACATTATACCTATAGCTGCAGTAGGACAAACCACCATCAGACTTAAAGCATACCGTATTGGAAGACAAACAAAGACATGACATTATACCTGATATTTAACTAGAATGGAATAAGTGGTAATATGTTGTTTGATAAATGTCCTTAAATTTGACCTAGGTTTAGCCATGGTGGCCATCATGGATGACTGGAGGCCCCAAAAACACAAATCTGAGAGGGACTAACCCAAAGATCATTGTGATTTGTTTCATCAAAATCCTTCAGGCGGTTTGATAGATGTCATTTTTAACGTTTTCCTATATAACTCTATGTAAACTTTGGGTCGCTGTGGCGGCCATTTTTATTATTCGACGATAACGAAAAACACAAACTTGATAGAGGCTAACCCCAGGAATATGTTATGATGTTTCACAAGAATGGAATAAGTGGTTTCGGAGATGTTGTTCGAAATTTCCTTTAATTTGACCTTATTTTAGCCACGACGGCCATCTTGGATGACTGGCAGCCGCAAAAAACACAAATCTGAGAGGGACTATCCCAAGGATCAGTGAGATTTGTTTCATCAAAATCCTTCAAGCAGAGAAGATGTCATTTTTAACATTTTCCTATATAACTCTATGTAAACTTTGGGTCGCAGTGGCGGCAATTTTGATTATTCGACGATAACGACAAACACAAACTTGATAGAGGCCAACCCAAGGAACATGTTTATGATATTTCACAAGAATGGAATAAGTGGTTTTGGAGATGTCGTTTGAAATTTCCTTAAATTTGACCTAATTTTAGCCATAGTGGCCATCTTGGATGACTGGCGGCCACGAAAAACACAAATCTGAGGGGGACTATCATTATAATGAAGTTTCATCAAAATCCTTCATGCCGTTTTAGAGGAGATGTCGATTTAAAAAAACTGCTAACAGACGGACAGACAGACGACGGACGTAAAGCGATCCCATAAGCTCGCCTGGCATTTGACCAGTAGAGCTAAATATTACACGTTTATTAACTTAAATGTATTTTGGCTGGTGTCAAAAAGTGATAAATGCCCGCTAAAGGCTCCCATTTATCACTTTTTTTACACTTGCCAGCTGAATTTCTGAGTTACTAACCACATAATTCTTATATGCAAGAAAGTGATTTGTGGTGCACACTATCACAGTTTTATATTCTCACAAAGGGAGTAGAGATACAATTATAGTAACAACAACACGTGCTTGCTTAATAAATCTAATATACCTTATACTGAAGATGACGTATATAAAATGAAGAAATAAATATTACAGTTTATGTTGAAATACTGATTCTGGTATTCATTTCAAACCTATCTACAAGCTGTATAACATGTGAATCCTACATACACAGGCCAACACATACTACACAGAAGTGGGATATATACAGAAAAGCAGTCTGCAGAAGTAACAATGTGGAATTCCATCTTTAAATTAAGTGTAAGTGTAATTTCAGCAGATGCCAGACCGTCACAGCGAGCTAGAACAGTTTTGATCTTTCTTCCAGAGTTCTGAAAATAAAATAAAAACAAGATAATAATCTCCGTGTTTGACCAGTTTATTAAACCATGGATAATGTCGTGACAGACAAGGTCCATGACACCCTGGAGGGAGACGAGAATTTAAAAGTATATGACAACCAAGAAAACTCCCTCGAGGATTTAACGCCATCTCTGATTAATGATATAGAAAGACGAACTGGATCACAAATCACCTTCATAACTGCTGATTTTCAATACAACTTAAGGGTGATTACTCATGACAGTCACAAAACAGTCTTGGCCCCATATTCCTGAAATTTGCTCAGCCAAAATCCCATGCTGAATCTCAAATATTTCTTTTAGGTATAACTTTCGTCAACGAGTGTTTTCCATTGTGAACTTTCAGGACAGTTGCAATATTTGCTTATCTTTATTTGTGTAAAATTTCAAGCATGACTGTTAAGTTAGATTTTCAAAATGTTATAGCTGAACTTGAGCTTTCGATTCTGACTCAAAAGTTTCGAGAATACGAAGCCAGATTACGGTAAATCAAATTGAACAAGAAATGTTGTAATATTCAATTTCAGATAGCAAACACAACAATAACGAGGTACATCGACTAAATAGTGATTACAAGACATGGATGTATTACTAGACAAACAGAAAACCATCAGCTCTCCAATTCACCACACCTAGAAACCGACTTCCAAAATTTACAGTCCAGGGGAGATAACTGCTATAACAATCATAGGCAAGAATATGCTGAGAGATAAACCAATGGAATTATCTCAAGGGTGATTGCTCATGAGTCATAAAACAGTCCTGGCCCCATATTCCTGAAATTTGCTCACCCAAAATCCCATGCTCAAGCTCAAATATTTCTTGTAGCTGTAACTTTTTTCAATGAGTGTTTTTCCATTGTGATCTTTCAGGACAGCTGTAAATTGTGCTATCTTTATTTGTGTAAAGTTTTAAGAATCAAAGCCAGATTAAATAGAGTTGAACAAGAAATGTTGAAATATTCAATTTGAGATAGCAAACACGCAAATACTGGGATACATAGACCACATAGTGATTGCTACAAGACTACAATAACTAGATGTATTTCTAGACAAAGAGAAAACCATCAGCTCTCCAGTTCACCAGACCCAGAAACTGACTTCCCAAATTTACAGTCTAGGGGAGATAACTGCTATAACAATCATGGGCAAAATAACAATATCAACATGAAAATGGAACCCCCGAAATTCAATGGAAAAGACGACTTGTCAAGAGTTCTTAGACTTCTTTTAAATATGCTGCGAGATAAACCAATGGAATTATCAAGCCCGAGAATTATACTTGGCTGGTACTTTGAATGGAAATGCACGCTCCATCTTGACAGAAGTAAGCTCCACTGAGAGTAACAACTATTCAGCACATGTCACAATATTGACAGCACGCTATGGCTCTGTAAACTAAGCAGAGCTTTTCAGAACTCAACTGAGAAATAGAATATGTAAACCTGTGGAAACGATATCCGAGCTGGCGCAAAATATTACAAAATTAAGTAGTCGAGGTTATGATCCAAAAGAATGGATTGTTAAATCATAGGCACCATGATTGACAGGTTCTGACATTTGTATAAAACTTAAATAATCAGGTTTAAAGGACCTATCATAAGTTGAACAAACCACCATCAGACTTGAAGCATACCTTATTGTAGACAAACAAAGACATGACGTTATCCCTGTAGCTGCAGTAGGACAAACCACCATCAGACTTGAAGCATACTGTATTGGCAGACAAACAAAGACATGACATTATACAACAAGAGCACCGCCAACGGTGCAGATGCTCGACTTTGGTGGAATTACAATTGATAAACAATGTTTCCATCAATTACATACAAGCTTTAACCAAGATCTCTCAGTATAAAAGGGGTCATAATTTTGTTGTAATAAAACGTGGGCTATACTAGATGCCAAATACATGTGAAATTTCAATGCATTTTGTAAAGTACTTTTGGAGATGTAAGCTTACATACAAACTTTAACCAAATTTATTTTCAAACACTAAAAAGAGGCCATACTTTTCTTAAAATAAAAGAGTATAGAACCTGACTCTGTGGTGTTGTCTAATGCTGCTGAATGCATGTGTGAAGTTTTAATCCATTATGTAAAGTAATTTGCGAGATACAAATTTACATACAAACTTAACCACATTTCTTAAGTACAAAAGGGGCCATAATTTTGTTTAAATAGATGCAAGAGTTATAGAATCTGGCTCTGTGGTGTTGTGTTATGATGCCCAGTGTATGTGTGAAGTTTTAATCTATTATGTCAAGTTCTTTACAAAATACAAGCTTGCATACACACTTTAACCAAGTTTACTAAGTATAAAAGGTATAAAAGGGGCCATAATTCTGTCAAAATAAAAGCAAGAGTTATATCACCTAACTCTGTGGTGTCATCTAATGATGCTGAGTATATGTATGAAGTTTGAATCCATTGTGTAAAGTGGTTTGGGAGATACAAGCTTACAAACTTTAACCAAGCTTACATACAAACTTTAACCAAGTTTTCTAAGTATGAAAAGGGCCATAATTCTGTCAAAATAAAAGCAAGAGTTACATCATCTAACTCTGTGGTGTCATCTAATGATGCTGAGTACGTGTGAAGTTTCAATCCATTATGTAATGTGGTTTAGGAGATACAAGCTTACATACAAACTTTATCCAGGGGACGCAGACGACAACGACGACGATCAAGTGGTGACAATAGCTATTTTTTTCCCTTCTGAGCTAATAAAACACAGTATAAGGGAGGTAACCCATATCAAATTATCCCCAAAACCCCTAAAATAACAGACACCCATAACATGTCTCGGGAAATGAGATCAGGTCAACCTGGAGGCACCACTGGACAATCAAACCAGATCGGCCAGACAATAATGGTGCAAAAGAACTCTTCATTTGTAGAAGGTTATTTTCTGCCAAAAACAAAATCTTACCCTGATTGTAGACAAGGGACTATTTTGTGGAAAGACCTCCTGGATACATGGCCTGTACAACAACACCCAAAGGTCATTCCTAGAAATACAAAATTAGTAACAGTTACAGGACAAACTGAGTACTTTTACAAACAGGTACACAGTCCTTCGAAAAACTGATACTTACAGCAAATATACAAAATGACTTGGAAGAGATTTCATACAACCTCAGTATTCTGACGTTTTGTTAAGTATTCTGACATGTAAACCTTAATGGAGAAAAACTAAACTGTTTTCCACACACAAACGTTGTGTAGAGTGGTGTTAACACAAGACGTGGAAATACCGCCCAACACAGACATGATAGTTGCGGGAAGAACTATAGATGCCTTTAAATAGGTACGGTTATTTGAGATTAAACCACATTTCACAGACAAATACAAGCTTTTATTAGCGAAGTCACTGGTTAAACCAGACTAGAAGGGTGTTCCATGGAACACTGTGTCGCCTGTCGCTTGCTTATTTCACCAAGTACAATCTAACTATAAAGTTTGAAGATACCGGGTGCAATTCTGCATGAATAATGGAGCTTTTTTTTCAGTGTTAAACTTTATGGAAAGGGGCATACGTCTGCATTGGATAATTGATAAGGAAGAACTGTATAAGTTTCATGACCATAGGCCAATATTTTGCCAAGTTATGAGCTAGGTTAGGTTGCAGGTAAACGTTTTATGAAAAGAGGGCATAACTCTGGGCATGTGCAACAACATTCCTTCAGTTAAGATGAATATGTGTGTGAAGTTTCATGAACATAGGTCAGATACTTTTCAAGTTATGGCCAGTTATGAGCTTGGTTAGGTTGCAGGTTAAAGTTCTATGTAAAGGGGCATAACTCTGCCATAATGAGAATCAGAGTTATAGGACATGTGTAACAACACGCCTTGAAGTAAGATGATGATGTGTGTGACGGTTTATGAGCAATGGTCAAATATTTGTTCAAGTTAAGGCAAAGTTTAGGTTGCAGGTTAATGTGTGACGGACTAAGGCAAAGACATGATCCCTAAGTGTCTGCCATGCTATGCAGGCGACACAAAAACTTAGTGCAGCAGTTAGGAGTTTCTTTATCAAGGTTATATTATTACGACACAAACCTAGTACATAATAATAGTAATACCAAACCATCTGAATACTATCCACCAATATATCTTCCCAACATCGGTTTCATTTGTAACTTACCATTTCATTTGTTTTTTGCTCTTCACAAGTTTTTGTGCACAATATGACCTATTCATGTGTTGACGTGCCGTAAAACACCATTTATGCACTTGTAAACTGCACACGTCTGTAAAATATGGACATCAACAGCTACAAATCATAGATTAAATATGAAAGAGATAATTAACTACTCAAGCTGAAATTTAATAATCTCAAATAAACTGAAGTTGTTTATTCATTTGTGTCTTTCATTGTATTTACAACATTTCATAACAAAAAACAACAACACTATAACAACAGATATAAAAGGCAAAAAAAAAGCTGTGGATCAGGTTACCAGACAGACTCCTTATTTATCTGACCTGTGATACTACTGTAACCTGGACACGATTTCGTCTTGTCGATTTATCATATCACACTAGTGAAATAAATATTCAAAAGAAGGTCTAATCATTATTTGTTCTTTTCCATTCAATTCGGAGTACATCGGAATTGTCGTCATTTTCTGTAACCGTTAAATACCGGATACGAGGTAGTTTCGTTGTTTGGCGTCGTACGGAGATGACGGAGTCAAATTACGACGTCATAAATAGAGGATCTTACAGGAGTACACATTCATTATTGAAGTTGGCAAAATGATATAACGCGAGGGTCTTGCCGAGCATTATATCATTTTTGCTAACGAGTTTAATAAATTCAATAATGAATGAGAACGAATGTTAGATTCTGTTTATCACTTAACTCACATATCGACTTTTATTGTATTTTGCCCGTCGCTTTAACATGCAAAACCAACACAGACCGTGGGAATTGGATCACAGTCATTATCATTTTTTTTTTAAAGTGCATACTAGGCTTATTTGCATAGTTATATAACTAGTGGTATATCGAAAATATAGAATGGGTGTTATTCCACTCCCACATCATAAGTTATGTGATAAACAAACATATGACATCTTTTTACAACGTAAATATATATAGGCAGCTACAATAATAAATGTTGCTTATTAAACTCGTTGGATAACATTATAATACTCGGCACAGCCTCACGTCATATAATCTTATCCTGCTGGTTTAATAAGTTTAATATTAAATAGACACTCATATGATATATGCTATATGTTAATTATCTGCTGTATGTTAATTATCAATAACAAATATTCAGTGCTCCAGCTATTATAATATTTTTATTTGCATTTCAGCACTGAAATTTGAGAACGAACAACCAAATAACTGAGCACTGAACATATATACCATTTTCATTTACAAGCATGGCATAATTCTAGGTAAAAACCGACGAGTTTTAATCCAAAGAAATACACTTTGACAGGAAAGCATATCTGGAGCACTGAAAAATGAGTATTCACCTTTTGATACATCATACACTGTTAAAGAGTGTTGATTTCTTCCATGAGACTCTGTTATGTAATTTATGTAATTTACAACACACTATCCATTACATATCTCATATATAATTGTAATTTACAACACACTATCCATTACATATCTCATACAGAATTGTAACTTACGACACACTATCCATTATATATCTCGTACAGACCTGTTATTTACAACACACTATCCATTACATATCTCACACAGAACTGTAATTTACAACACCCTATCCATTACATATCTCACACAGAACTGTAATTTCCAACACACTATCCATTACATATCTCATACGAAATTGTAATTTACGACACACTATCCATTACATATCTCGTACAGAACTGTTATTTACAACACACTATCCATTACATATCTCATACAGAATTGTAACTTACGACACACTATCCATTATATATCTCGTACAGACCTGTTATTTACAACACAATATCCATTACATATCTCACACAGAACTGTAATTTACAACACCCTATCCATTACATATCTCACACAGAACTGTAATTTCCAACACACTATCCATTACATATCTCATACAAAATTGTAATTTACGACACACTATCCATTTCATATCTCACACAGAACTGTAATTTACAACACACTATCCATTACATATCTCACACAGAATTGTATTTTACAACACACTATCAATTACATATCTCATACAGAACTGTAATTTACCACACACTATCCATTACATATCTCAGACAGAACTGTAATTTCCAACACACTATCCATTACATATCTCATACACAATTGTAATTTACAACACACTATCCATTACATATCTCACACAGAACTGTAATTTACAACACACTATCTATTACGTATCTCATACAGAACTGTAATTTTCAACACACTATCCATTACACATCTTGTACAAAACTGTAATTTCCAACACACTTTCAATTACATATCTCGTACAGAACTGTAACACATTATTTATTACATATCTCATATGGAACTGTAATTTACAAACACTATCCATTACACATCTCACACAAAACTGTAATTTACAACACACTATCCATTACATATTTCACACAAAACTGTAATTTACGACACACTATCCATTACATATCTCAAACAGAACTGTAATTTCCAACACACTATCCATTATATATCTCATACAAAATTGTAATTTACAACATACCATCCATTACATATCTCATACAGAACTGTAATTTACAACACACTATCCATTACATATCTCAAACAGAACTGTAATTTCCAACACATTATGGGAAGGTTGATTTTATTAATCGTAGTTTTGAAGAACATGATGGAATTAAGCACCCAAGCAGATCCTCTGATTTCTGCAACATTTATTTTTAGCTTTTACTGATAAGCCTCGATCACATTTATTTTTAGCTTTTACTGATAAGACTCGATCTGGCATTCCTTTCGGATTGCAGCTCAATCATTATTTGTAGTTAACCGCCATCCGCCCCACCACCACCATACTCTGCAATCTCGGGGTTTCACTTGCATTGTCCATCACACGCTGACATATCACTTTGGTTATATATGCAGGCCGCTCTATAACCTTAGTTATATATGCGCCCCCAAAAAAGCTGTAGAATAGTATTGATTCTGACACATTTCCAATCGTGTCGTATAACACTAAGTTCAGGTTAACTCTATACGGACTGATTATCCTTACCAGCTCTATTCTGCAGTTTCATTATACACAACCGTGCTGCCGCATACCCTTGCATCTATCTAGCGCTTGTCATCTTCAGCCTAGTAAACATGCAACCATGACCCGTGTCACTTTCGAGTACACTGCTACCTCAGTTCCTACAACTGCCTCGGCCTCTGTTTAACCGTGCTGCCCGGGGCCTCGGTTAATCAGAGCTGCCTCAGTGAGTGCAGGTCTCACTGTCCTTGGTCTCACATCCCTCGGCCTCTGTTTAACCGTGCTGCCCGGGGCCTCGGTTAATCAGAGCTGCCTCAGTGAGTGCAGGTCTCACTGTCCTTGGTCTCACATCCCTCGGCCTCTGTTTAACCGAGCTGCCCGTGGCCTCGGTTAATCAGAGCTGCCTCAGTGAGTGCAGGTCTCACTGTCCTTGGTCTTCCCTCGGCCTCTGTTTAACCGTGCTGCCCGGGGCCTCGGTTAATCAGAGCTGCCTCAGTGAGTGCAGGTCTCACTGTCCTTGGTCATGGTTGCCTCGGTCCGGTTGCCTGCTTGCCATCATGGTGGACGGTACTTGTGGAGCCCCCATATGCCATATATATATTTATATAGAAAAACTGATTAGTTAAGTATGATGTTAATGTAATAAAATATATACTAAACAAGAGCTAAGTGTCCACTTCCGTTTTAGCCCATCGTCTTCTTTAAACCATTACATATCTCATACACAATTGTAATTTCCAACACACTATCCATTACATATCTCATACAAAATTGTAAGTTACAACACACTATCCATTACATATCTCATACAGAATTGTAATTTACAACACACTATCCATTACATATCTCATACAGAACTGTAATTTACAACACACTATCCATTACATATGTCGTACAGTTCTGTACTTTACAATACACTATCCATTACATATCTCATACAGGATTGTAATTTACAACTCACTATCCATTACATATCTTGTACAGAACTGTAATTTACAACACATAATCCATTACATATCTCATACAGGATTGTAATTTACAACTCACTATCAATTACATATCTCATACAGAACATATGTCATACAGAACTGTAATTTACAACACACTATCCATTACATATCTCATACAGGATTGTAATTTACAGCACACTATCCATTACATATCTCGTACAGTTCTGTAATTTACAACACACTATCACTGAACATATCTCATACAGAATTGTAACTTACAACTCACTATCCATTACATATTTCATACAGAATTGTAATTTACAGCACACTATCCATTACATATCTCGTACAGTTCTGTAATTTACAACACACTATCCATTACATATTTCATACAAAATTGTAATTTACAACACACTATCCATAACATATCTCATACAAAATTGTAATTTACAACACACTATCCATTACATATGTCATACAGAACATATGTCATACAAAATTGTAATTTACAACTCACTATCCATTACATATCTCATACAGAACATTTGTCATACAAAAAAGTAAAGTTTCGTAAAGATCGGATGAAAGATGAAGGCCCTATCGAACAAACGAGGCAAAATATAGCATTTTTAACTAAATCAAGTGCCATAACTCCACTGTTACTGGTCCGATTTGGCTGGTTTTCGATTAAAGATTGGATGAAAGATGAAGGTCCTATCAAATTAACGAGGCAAAATATAGCATTTTAAACTAAATCAAGGGCCATAACTCCACTGTTACTGGTCCGATCTGGCTGGTTTTTATTGATATTAAAATTCTAGTAAAGTTTGGTAAAGATCGAATGAAAGATGAAGGCACTATCAAATTAACGAGGCAAAATATAGCATCTTTAACTAAATAAAGGGCAATAACTCTGTTGTTAATGGTTCGATCTAACTGGTTTTCTAACTTGTCCAAGCTTACATTAATATTAACAATCTGTGCAAGTTTGGTAAAGATCAAATAATAAACGAAGGTGCTAGAGTGTTCACAAGCCTTAATATGGCATTTTTCAGCAAAACAAGGGCCATAACTCTGGTGAAATTATTTTTCAAACTTGTCCGAGCTTTCATTGATATAAAAACACTGGCAGTCTCGTAAAGATCCGATTAATATTGAAGGCCCTAGAGAGTTCACAATGCAGAAAATCGCATTTTTCAGAAAAACAAGGATCATAACTCCGGTGTTATTGATCCGATTTAGCTGGTTTTCGAACTTGACCAAGCTTTTATTGATATTAACAATCTGTGCAAGTTTGGTAAAGATCAAATAATAAATGAATGTGCTATAGTGTTCACAAGGCTTAATATGGCAATTTTCAGCAAAACAAGGGCCATAACTCCGGTGAAATTATTCAGATCTGGCTGGTTTTCGAACTTGTCTGAGCTTTCATTGATATAAAGACACTGGCACAGTTTTGTAAAGATCAGATTAATACTGAAGGCCCTAGTGTGTTCACAAGGCAAAAGTTAACGGACGGACGGACGACGAACCACTCGTCATACCATAAGCTCTGCTGTCCTTTTTAAATATAATTATTTTCAAAAACAATTTATTTGGTTACTTGCGAATTACAATGTCAACGCATTGAATACTGTATAATACCACCAAGGAAATTACTTATGGAGAGAAATGTAGTCTAAAAAAAATAAATTGATTTACTAACTGAAATAAGAAAAAGAATGCCAAAATAATTATTTTTAAAAATAAAAGAATACCAGCCAAAGCGATTTTTACACCAAACCTGCGCCACAGCAGCAAGACCAAGATAGCTAACCGCACTCTTGAAAGTATGACTGCAGCATCTGTAGGTAAAAACCAGAAGGACTGGGACAAGTACCTACCACTTCTTACCATGGCATACAATTCCAGTGTCCATGAATCAACAGGAGTTACACCATCTTCCATGCTGCTTGGTCGAGGAATGAACCTTCCCGTAGATCTGGCAATTGAAAGACCTGCAAAAGAAGAAAGAAGAAGCTCTTCTACGCATGGTTATCAGCATGAAATGAAAACGTTACAAATACATGATACAGCCCGAGAACAACTCACCAATGCATCTATTAACATGAAGATAATATACAACAAAGGGAATTATGTCACAGAGTATAACAAAGGGGACGCGCATGGTTCCCTAATCCAAATCGACGTAAACACATAAGTTGCAAAAACGTGGACTGGTCCTTTCATTATTGCAAGGAAGTGGAGCGACATCTTGTATGACACTAAAAGTGCCCAAAACAAGAAGGTACCAGGCAGTGGTACACCACGACAGACTCAAACTTTAGGTAGTGATAAAGGTGCAACAAACAAGAAAGTACCAGTGGTACACCATGACAACTTTGAACTCTAGGTAGTGATAGAGGTGACCCAAACAAGAAAGTACCAGCGGTACACCATGACAGACTCAAACTTTAGGTAGTGATAAAGGTGCCCTAAACAAGAAAGTACCAGGCAGTGGTACACCATGACAGACTCAAACTCTAGGTAGTGATAAAGGTGCCCCTAACAAGAAAGTACCAGTGGTACACCACGACAGACTCAAACTCTAAATAGTGATAAAGGTGCCCCAAGCAAGAAAGTACCAGTGGTACACCACGACAGACTCGAACTCTAGGTAGTGATAAAGGTGCCCCAAACAAGAAAGTACCAGTGGTACACCATGACAGACTCAAACTCTAGGTAGTGATAAAGGTGCCCCAAACAAGAAAGTACAAGTGGTACACCATGACAGACTCGAACTCTAGGTAGTGATAAAGGTGCCCCAAACAAGAAAGTACCAGTGGTACACCATGACAGACTCAAACACTAGGTAGTGATAAAGGTGCCCCAAACAAGAAAGTACAAGTGGTACACCATGACAGACTCGAACTCTAGGTAGTGATAAAGGTGCCCCAAACAAGAAAGTACCAGTGGTACACCATGACAGACTCAAACTCTAGGTAGTGATAAAGGTGCCCCAAATAAGAAAGTACCAGTGGTACACCATGACAGACTCAAACTCTAGGTAGTGATAAAGGTGCCCCAAATAAGAAAGTACCAGTGGTACACCATGACAGACTCAAACTCTGGGTAGTGATAGAGGTGCCCCAAACAAGAAAGTACCAGTGGTACACCATGACAGACTCGAACTCTAGGTAGTGATAAAGGTGTCCAAATAAGAAAGTACCAGTGGTACACCATGACAGACTCGTACTCTAGGTAGTGATAAAAGTGCCCCCAAACAAGAAAGTACCAGTGGTACACCATGACAGACTCGAACTCTAGGTAGTGATAAAGGTGCCCCGAACAAGAAAGTACAAGTGGTACACTACGACAGACTCGAACTCTAGGTAGTGATAAAGGTGCCCCAAACAAGAAAGTACAAGTGGTACACCATGACAGACTCGAACTCTAGGTAGTGATAAAGGTGCCCCAAACAAGAAAGTACCAGTGGTACACCATGACAGACTCAAACTCTAGGTAGTGATAAAGGTGCCCCAAACAAGAAAGTACCAGTGGTACACCATGACAGACTCGAACTCTAGGTAGTGACAAAGGTGCACCAAACAAGAAAGTACCAGTGGTACACCATGACAGACTCAAACTCTGGGTAGTGATAGAGGTGCCCCAAACAAGAAAGTACCAGTGGTACACCATGACAGACTCAAACTCTGGGTAGTGATAGAGGTGCCCCAAACAAGAAAGTACCAGTGGTACACCATGACAGACTCAAACTCTAGGTAGTGATAAAGGTGCCCAAAGAAGATAGTACCAGTGGTACACCATGACACACTCGAACTCTAGGTAGTGATAGAGGTGTCCCAAACAAGAAAGTACCAGTGGTACACCATGACAGACTCGAACTCTAGGTAGTGATAAAGGTGCCCCAAATAAGAAAGTACCAGTGGTACACCATGACAGACTCGTACTTTAGGTAGTGATAAAGGTGCCCCAAATAAGAAAGTTCCAGTGGTACACCATGACAGACTCAAACTCTGGGTAGTGATAGAGGTGCCTCAAACAAGAAAGTACCAGTGGTACACCATGACAGACTCAAACTCTGGGTAGTGATAGAGGTGCCCCAAACAAGAAAGTACCAGTGGTACACCATGACAGACTCGAACTCTAGGTAGTGATAAAGGTGCCCCAAATAAGAAAGTACCAGTGGTACACCATGACAGACTCGTACTCTAGGTAGTGATAAAAGTGCCCCCAAACAAGAAAGTACCAGTGGTACACCATGACAGACTCGAACTCTAGGTAGTGATAAAGGTGCCCCAAACAAGAAAGTACAAGTGGTACACCACGACAGACTCGAACTCTAGGTAGTGATAAAGGTGCCCCAAACAAGAAAGTACAAGTGGTACACCATGACAGACTCGAACTCTAGGTAGTGATAAAGGTGCCCAAAACAAGAAAGTACAAGTGGTACACCATGACAGACTCGAACTCTAGGTAGTGATAAAGGTGCCCCAAACAAGAAAGTACAAGTGGTACACCATGACAGACTCGAACTCTAGGTAGTGATAAAGGTGCCCCAAACAAGAAAGTACCAGTGGTACACCACGACAGACTCGAACTCTAGGTAGTGATAAAGGTGCCCAAAACAAGAAAGTACCAGTGGTACACCATGACAGACTCGAACTCTAGGTAGTGATAAAGGTGCCCAAAACAAGAAAGTACCAGTGGTACACCATGACAGACTTTAATTCTAGGTAGTGAAAAACGTTTAAAAACAAAAACTGTTAAGCAGAAAATGCCTGATGATGAATACATCAATGCCCTATTTAAAACAAAAATTCTAAGGCAACTATTATGTATCATGTTACTTCATTGGCTAACATCTCAAATTTGCGACCGTAAAACGCCGATTTACCGTCTGAAAAGTACATGACGAAACATAACGTTGCAACAAACGTCATCATTGGATGACGTCAACAAAATGATGACACCCGTGAATTTGAGTTTTCATAGAAAACCAAGTGTGTATGTATGAATTTATTTTATATTTGTGGCATTTAAATGAAAATCTATTAGAATTAGATAACCATTCTAAGATTTTCCATCTTGGACGGTATGTGCTTATGTGGTTGGTTATACGGTCTGAAATTACGTTTTACAGCTCCGCTACCACGTCGCCGTAAAACAAAAAATTTCAGACTGTAAAACCACCCACATACAGTCCCAGTTGAATATCTTAGCATGGTTATCTCTTAATTATGCTGTTGCTATGATGTCATATATACCTACCTGATGTACAAACCAGAGATCACTCACACAGACCCTGAGAGAACCTTCTATCTGCCCCATCTTCTCCAACCAAGCTTCACTGTCATAGTCAGTAGTAGCCTACAAATGACAAATGTTAAAATAGTGTAAAATAAAATAAAAGAGAAATGATAAATAAAATGGTAGTGCTGTTGAAACCAGGTATATAAACAAGAGGGCCACCAAAATGGCCCTATAGCGATCACCTGAGTACTGACCCATTATCGAACTTCTTCAAAATCTCATGGTCATATATAATCTTTGCAAGTTTGGTTAAGATTGTTCAAGAAATGTGGCCTCTGTTGTGCTAACAACATTGATATTAAGACACTGACAAAGTTTGGTAAAGATCAAATAAAAAATGAAGGTGCTGGAGTGTAACCCCTAAATGTGACCCCAGGGCTACATGTAATATATGAGAGTTGTGTGCCTTGAGGTTTCAGAAGATCATTGTTCAAGTTTTTCCCTATACAAGTCTATGTAAAACATGTGACCCCTGGGGCGGAGCCAAATGTGACACCAGGGCAACCATTTGAATAAACTTGATAAAGGAATATAAGCTAACAGTAAATGCAAAATATTAAACCTCTAGCTCGTGTAGTTTCAGAGAAGAAGATTTTTTAAAACATTTTACTATATAAATCTATGTAAAACTGTGACGCCAGGGACGGGGCCAAATTTTACCCCAGAGTCACCATTTGAACAAACTTGGTGGAGGACCATTAGCTTATAGCAAATGCAAAATATTAAACCTCTGGCTCTTCCAGTTTCAGAGAAGATTTTTTGATTTTTTTTCCGATATAAGTCTATGTAAAACTGTGACCCCGGGGTGGGGCCAAATTTGACACCAGGGTCACCATTTGAACAAACTTGGTAGAGAATCATAAGCTTATAGCAAATTCAAAATATTAAACATCTGGCTCTTGCTGTTGCAGAGAAGAAGATTTTTTAAGCTTTTTCCTATACAAGTCTATGTAAAACATCTGACCCCTGGGGCGGGGCCAAATGTGACCCCCCGAGTCACCATTAGAACAAACTTGATAAAGGACCATAATTTTATAGTAAATGCAAAATATTAAACCTCTGGCTCTTGTAGTTTCAGAGAAGAAGATTTTTTTTTCCTAAATTAGTCTATGTAAAACTGTGACACCCCCGGGCGGGGCCAAATTTGACCCCAAGGTAGTAGTGGACCATAAGCTGATGCTACATGTATACATGAAAGCTCTGTGACTTGTGGTTTCAGAGAAGAAGATTTTTTAAAGTTTTTTCCTATATAAGTCTATGAAAAATATGCAAAATCCCAATATACAAACTTTGGACCCCCAGGGCAAGGTCATTTTTGACCCCGGGAACTTCATTTGAACAAACTTGATAATCAAGGCGTTAGCGATCATTTTAAAAAAAAAAATCGAAATCTGTCCAGCGGTTCTTGAAAAGAAGATTTTTTAAAGGTTTCCACCATATATGGTTATGGCGGCCATCTTGGATGTCGTGCTGACCTAATTTTAACAATTCTAAAAAGCATTTATCTATGGATCATCCAAGTGAAGTTTGGTCAAAATTGGCCAAGCGGTCTCCGAGGAGAAGTCATTTGAAGCAAAAGTTGGGAGAAATAGCTTGGACAAGATTTTTTTTGAGAAAATATTCAAGCGGCAAGAACTCCATTAAACTCAATTGGCACTTACTTTTTTGCCAGATTTTCCGAAGATTTTAGCGAGACTGCCAGTTGTGTTTGGAGCCCATCAAACCATGGAGGATAATATATGGATGAAGAACGACACGCTGTGCAAGGTCCTTCTCATATGTATATATGACAGGTTCACCGTTTTACTCCTGTATGCAGAATGGAAACAACATGGTTAACTATGGTTACGTACACAATTGTAGTATATAATATACAAGATGTCGGTTCAAAAGCTCATTACTTAACTTGCTATGTCTGCCCTTTAAAGGGCCAAATGGCAATCTTGATTTGTTTAAAACTCGTGGCGTCCCATTAGTTTTTCTACACAACTACATAATTATTTCCAATTCTTAATATCAATTATTAGAATAGTTTAAAGCTAACTATTGATAAATTATTTCACCAATAATATATTTAACAAATTACATGTAGTAGAATAACAATGAAAATTGAAATTGAAATTTTTTATTTAATTATATGCAAGCAGTTTTAAAAGTCAAAATGTTGCATGAATAATAAATCGAGGTGCTTATTTTATTGCTCAAGGTAAAACTCAAGATTGTCGTACGTCCCTTTAAGCTCCATATTTCATACATAACCACAGGTCTAAATATATGTGTGTTGCAATATAATCACCAGTTAGTAATATGCAAAAAACAATCAGCTTTATACTATTATTATAATTACTAGTAATGATTTAGCTATTTGAAGTTAATGTGAAAAAAGTAACGAGACACCACGATTTTTAAACAATCAAGATTGCTTTTCAAAAATTTGCAATAGGGAGGATGAAATAAAAATAAAATTAAGAACAGCATTTACATTGAGTCTAAAACAAAATTAAAAATAAAAGTAACTTTTTGAGACCTTTTTTATTTTCATGTTTTGGAAAGCAACAACAGAAGAATTCTTGACGTGACATTGAAATTGAATTTTTTTCCATCCGTTTTTTTATAATAGAAACTAATTTCTAGTAAAATATAGCTTAACCTCTGGGACTGCTGTTTCCTTAGCTAGTTTTAGGATGCAAAACCCCTGCTATCCACAGCACTACTGGGACAGGCGAAAGTTCAAAGTCCTGTTCTTTACACCTGTTAAGTCCCAGGTTGGGTGGGGGCTGGGGTTTCAAATGAGTAGACTTTTTTTTTTAGTAAATGCTTCATCCTTGTCAGGCATAGGGATGCAGACTGTGGATATGGTAGTCTGTCACAGGCCAAATTGTCAGTGAATTCAGTCATTTTTTTTAAGTGAATAAATATATCAAAACTGTGTGAGCAAAGTATAAAGTTTACAACCATTAGGTTTACTTCTGATTTGCTTTAATGGTACGAAAATATATGGGTAAGAAACTTCCCTGAAAAATATCTTGACACTACTTACACTCAAGTCGGACTGGCAATAAAAATAAAATCGGGATTTTACATTTTATTTTTATTTGGGCAAAAATAGGCCACTCTCCCGTAAACCAACAAATAAAAAACTCTGGCCTTACAGGAACCAAGGTCAACAGAGGCATTTTTAACACGCATTTTGTATTCAATACTTGTCACTTGTCTGAACATTGGGAAAAAATATATACTCAGCAAAAATAAAAAGTATCCACTTTGTTTTCCTGCAAAATCTGAGACTGTGAGAAAGAACTAACAATTGTAGCATGATTTTCTTTTCAAAACATCTTTGTTTGATGTTCACACAAAATTTCATAGAAATATACCGAATGCTTAAAAAATAAATCAAACTTTAAAAACATAGGTGTGAAACGAAATTAACAAAACTTAACAAATGTAAAGATTAGCGACAATAGCACAGATATAGCAGTCTAAGCCCATTCAAATACACAGACAATTTTTCAAAACCTTGTAAATATCTCATGTGTCCACCGTTACACCGAACACACTCATGACCCTATACAAAGTGTTCAGGATCTTAAAGCAGCACTTGTCCGCGAATGAAACGCATTAGCTCCAGAATTCGTCAGTCGTTACGTCAGAAGCATGCGACGTCGCATTCTTGCGTAACAGTGGACACATTAGCCAGGTTTTTAATATTTTTCTGTGTATTTGAATCGACTTAGACTGCTGACTCTGTGCTATTGTCGCTACCTTTACATTTGTTATGTTTTGTTAATTTCGTTTTCACACCTATGTTTTTAAAAGAAAATCATGCTACAATTGTTAGTTCTCTCTTACGGTCTCAGATTTTGCAGGAAAACAAAGTGGATCTTTTTTATTTTTGCTGAGTATATGTTTTGGCATTGGGAATATGACCCAATAACGGCTATAAAAACAGCCAAACAAACAACCCACTGGTAAGGTGTTATCAGTTGAAGTATTAGGTAGTCAAACTTGTACTATGATGTGTGGTATGATAATACCTCTGTATGCTGCCCAACTTCCCTCACACATCACTCAATGTAATCAACCACAGAGATGAAGTATAGAAATATCCATTATAATGTGAAGCAGGGTTCAAAGTTATCACTCGAGTACTTGCATACTGCAAACTGATTTCAGAAAATGCAAGTTGAAATCTTTAGCAATTACAAATAATTGTGAGTGCAGCCTAGCTAATACATGCATCACTTATTAACAGAGTATGTCTGAATGTGTATATGCATTATTGCAAGTTGTTATTGATTTGAGCTTGAAGAACAGCTAAAATTGGAATAGATGTAAACATGTTTACCATGTTTACAATGTACATGTTTACCATGTTTACAATGTATATGCAAATTATTTTATGAAAATTCATTTATGATGATGTAGACTGTTCTCATTGGACAGTGTTATGCAAATTCTTATTTTTATGATGAAATTTGGACTATTTTCATTGGACGGTTTTGGTGGAGCAGGGTTTGGGCACTATATAAACAGACACTGGGAGCAGTTCTAGCACACCGAAGCATTGTGGTGTAGTGGTTATAGTGTCTGCCTTGCATTCGGGAGGTCGTGGGTTCGAGTCCCCTGACCGCGTCATACCAAAGACTTTAAAAATGGAGTAGTTACTTGTAACTCATGCCTGACAAGCAAATAATGGGTAGTACTACGTCTGGTCAAAAAACCGTCTGGTCAACCCGGTGTCAGAATAATGTGTCTGGGTGGGGTATCACGTACTACGGCGTGGTATTCCAGTGTGGCAGCACTATATCTGCTTCAAGTAGACTGTAGATAGATACATAGCACTACACACAATCACTCACGCAATAGTCCAGACATAATGCCGAGCCAACGGGGGATTCTTCCCGGGGGCTCATATGGTAGAGGGACTTTAAACCTTAGAAATCATCATCATCATCATCAGTTCTAGCACAGTGCAGTTGAATTGATATCAACTTCAGTGTTCTTAAATAAAGTTAATTTTGATTTGGATGCTTTTATAAACTATTTAACTATGAGAGGATTATTACATATTGTGCTCATTCATAATAACAGTGAAATTATATATTGGACTAAACTGGAAATATTGGGATTTAGACTTAGAGAGACTTACTGTTTTGGATTAAAGAGACACTTACTGTTTTGGATTAAAGAGACACTTTCTGTTTTGGATTAAAGAGAGACACTTGCTGTTTTGGATTAAAGAGACATTTACTGTTTTGGATTAAAGAGAGACACTTGCTGTTTTGGATTAAAGAGAGACACTTGCTGTTTTGGATTAAAGAGACACTTACTGTTTTGGATTAAAGAGAGAAACTTGCTGTTTTGGATTAAAGAGAGACACTTGCTGTTTTGGATTAAAGAGAGACACTTGCTGTTTTGGATTAAAGACACTTGCTGTTTTGGATGACACTTTCTGTTTTGGATTAAAGAGAGACACTTGCTGTTTTGGATTAAAGAGAGACACTTGCTGTTTTGGATTAAAGAGACACTTGCTGTTTTGGATTAAAGAGAGACACTTGCTGTTTTGGATTAAAGAGACACTTACTGTTTTGGATTAAAGAGACACTTTCTGTTTTGGATTAAAGAGAGACACTTGCTGTTTTGGATTAAAGAGACACTTGCTGTTTTGGATTAAAAAGACACTGTTCTGGATTTAAGAGAATTAAAGGAACATTGGATAATTTTATTTGGATTTAAATATTGGATATCAATGAAAAACTAGATTTGTATTCTGTAAGTTTTATGTACCGTAAATAAATTTGTTAATCATATTTTTATGTGGCTGGTTTTGCTTCCTTTCTTGTTACATTTTACTCGTAACACAATACATAGTTCAGCTCCGTCAATAAAGCTTATATCCACAAGAGATTTGAGCCAATTAAACGTTCAGTCGATGTTTACATCTGTACCAAAAGCATGTGTTATCCTACAAACAACTCTATAATACAATAGATCACTTGGCCAATGTTTGTGGGAACTTGACCCAGAAACAATAGAGGGCGGAGCTATATACTGAATGTCGGAACTGTCCATTGTGGTGACAGATGCATCATCAACGGTGAGAGAAACTCATTTTGGATAATATCTAGTGTTGGGAATCGGTTGAAAATGTGTGCTCGATCATCAGAATTTTCAACCAACCGATGATCGATCATTAATCGATTAAAAATGGCTTTTTCAGACTATACTGAAGAAAAGAAACACATTTCAAGTATATTCTGGTCATTAAGCAATTGAATGAAACTAACCAAGCATTTATTTTATGTATACATTGTGATACCCTTTTAGATATATATGATTACTTGTTGCAAATCATTGTCTTGTACATTTTAGAAAAGAGAATGAAATAAATTATAATTTTGCAAAACTCAGTTGTTATGAACAACTGTAATGGATTAATCAGAAAAAAGGCTTAACTGATCGATGTTCGATCAAAATGATTAATTGAAACAGCACTAATAATACTACACAATTTGACAAAGAGCCCAGTAATAACAGTTGTCATAAACTGGTAGAGCAAACTGAGATATTGATATTAAACTAGTATCTATATTTCTGGCTTCAGTCAGTCTTTAATAGCTCAATCCAACAGATAAATGTGTTATGAGACACAGTCAGTCTCAGCTCAAGCTAACATATAAAATTAATGTGTTATGAGACACAGTCAGTCTCAGCTCAAGCCAACAGATAAATGTGTTATGAGACACAGTCTCAGCTTAAGCCAACATATACATGTGTTATGAGACACAGTCAGTCTCAGCTCAAGCCAACAGATACATGTGTTATGAGACACAGTCTCAGCTCAAGCCAACAGATAAATGTGTTATGAGACACAGTCTCAGCTCAAACCAACATATAAATGTGTTATGAGACACAGTCTCAGCTCAATCCAACATATTAATGTGTTATGAGACACAGTCAGTCTCAGCTCAAGCCAACAGATAAATGTGTTGAGACACAGTCTCAGCTCAAGCCAACATATAAATGTGTTATGGGTAGGGTTAGATATCGTTAAGCACAAACCGGTCCGATACGATACGGTATTTTAACAATACCGATACTGATACCACTTCCCATGTATCATGCTTTTAGTGCATCTGACCAGCAATGATTTGGTAAGTTTTATACTCATTCTTAATCATTGTAGATACATTTAATCAAATATATTTATATGGGAGAACTTTGTTAATCATTGTAATATATAAACATTCAAAGCCAGTAAATGGAACTTTGTATTTAAACTTTTTTTTTCCAACAGGTAACAGTGAACAAATAAACACATATTAGTGATTACAAATAAATCATAGTAGACTCGTGATTAATTTCAGACTAAAATGACTAGAAGTTTTTTAAAGTAAACCTTAACTTTCAAAAGAAAATCTTGAAACAATCAACAGTTTTTGAGACACCAATTTCAGTTCTACACTTTGACTAGAAGTTACATTGTGATCCCCCTTTCCCTTTACAAGTTTATTGCAAATATTGCAATTTCCACCGTCAGTTTTCTTCGCGAAATAAGCCCATACATGGGAATTGCAAACTCTATTTCCTACACAGACCATTTTCTAATTTTCGCGAAAATGGATGACTTGTTTACATTCGTTACTGCGTGGATTCGTAACTTTTATTTTTAATAATTTATTTATTAATTCTGATAAAATATGGAATAAAATTAACGATAAATATTTTTATTATGATATATTATTGATTTTCATCATCTAAAATGAAGGCTAAACAACTTAGAAAGTAATGCAAAACTAAGCCTGACATCGCGCGAGTAGCTCGCCATAACGGGCGGTGTCTATATAAAATGTCAACCTTCAATTTAGACTCGCGCTGACGACGTGTTTGCTTATGTTGTGTTGTTTTATTACCTGTAATTTGATAAGAATTTCGCATTCATTTTTATGGAAATACCGAGCTCGGAACCTATTCTTTACGAAACGGTATATACCGGTACTTTTTGAAGTAACTATTCGGTACTGTACCGAT
This sequence comes from Cyrtodaria siliqua, assembly GCA_037043455.1. Classification (NCBI taxonomy): domain Eukaryota; kingdom Metazoa; phylum Mollusca; class Bivalvia; order Adapedonta; family Hiatellidae; genus Cyrtodaria; species Cyrtodaria siliqua. The sequence goes on from JAWPHD010002281.1 coordinate 218,257, forward strand.
ACCGGGTACCGGTATCCTACCCTAGTTATGGGACACAGTCAGTCTTTAATAGCTCAATCCAACAGATAAATGTGTTATGAGACACAGTCAGTCTCAGCTCAAGCCAACATAAATGTGTTATGAGACATTGAAAACACATTTATCTGTTGGCTTGAGCTAAGACTGACTGTCTCATAACACATTTATTTTTTAATATTATGTGTTACGAGACAAAGTCACTTTCACTCCAAGTCAACATATAAATATGTCACTCGACAGTCTTTTATATAGCTTAAGTCAACAGATAAATGTGTTGTGAGACACAGTCAATCTCAGCTCAAGCCAACATATAAATATTCCATGTGACACAGTTTTAAAGTCTTTTATATAGCTTAAGTCAACAGATAAATGTGTTGTGAGACACAGTCAATCTCAGCTCAAGCCAACATATAAATATGCCATGTGACACAGTTTTAAAGTCTTTTATATAGCTTAAGTCAACAGATAAATATGTTTCATAATACGAGACAGTCAGTCTCAATTCAAGCCAACAGATAAATTTGCCATGTGACACAGTCTTTTATACAGCTCAAGTCAACTCGATATCAATCATGCAGTCATCACATGCACAATAGTAATGTTTGTTTTTTTAATTTAAGTCAAATGAATCAATATCGATATTGTTTATATTTGATACCGTGGAAACAAACCTCCAAATAGTCGTCTTTCGCGTCTAACGATCGACTGCAAGTGACCGTCAAATGATGCTCCTTCCCATCAACCGGGTCATGCTCCTGTTGAAACAAATGCTTAATGGTTAAACTGTTGGAAACCATTAACATGTAGTTTCCTTTCCTTCGATGGGTGCAGTCTCCATATTTAAAGGCGATAATTTTATAGAAATCGGATACTTGGGGGGAAAAAAGTTTTAATTGTAAAAAAGAGTTTAGGGTCGGCGGGAAATAATTAGAAAAACCAGAAACAGACCTATTTTTTTATTGGCCTGACAGAGATTGATAAGGACAAAAGTCTTACCTCTGACAATTTTGTGAGATATTTCTCAAACCTATCTAAATTCAGGTAACCACCTTCGTTGATGTTACCTGTAGCAAAAAGGAAGAGAAATTTTATACTGACAAGACAGACCAAGGTAAAACTAATTGCCCATTCCACGGTTGTCACGGGGTAATTAACAAACTTGCTGAGTCTTCCGAGTTTTCAACTAAAACATTTTAATAAACAATGATTAAACTGGACAGAATGTGAGGCTGAATGCACATGCACCTTTTATAGTAATGCACATTATTATTGTTATTATCTGTGTTTGCATGCACATCCATGATTCTTACAAGTAATGAAGAAGATATAAATAAATGAAAGTCGGATGGATGCACAGACAAACGAATGGACGGACTAACACACTTGCACCCAGATGAGACACTGATCGCTCGCCCGAGATCCATAAACGGGATGGAAAACAAAATGGATACCTTGTTGATTCCGTTCAACTACTAGCAAGAACTATCACTTATAAATTCACACATAACAAAATGATCTGACTTACCACCACAGGATGGCAGAATATCAATGTACGTCTGCCACAACAGAGGCAGTGCATCATGGTAATATGCAGATTAGGCAGGTGGGGTATGTAATCGTTGCCCACTAGAAATCCCATCAACACCCAGTCATCAATGATGGCTTCTAAGTTGTATTTGAATGTTGTCAATTTGTCCTGGAATGGAATAGAAAGTTTAACATGGCTTTTTTGATGATATTCTCAAACTTCATATGTTGTACTTTCCAAGCTGTACTTGAATGATGTCAAATTCCATGAATGGCTTCATATGTTGTACTTTCCAAGCTGTACTTGAATGATGTCAAATTCCATGAATGGGGTCAACTCACACAAAAATGAATTATAATAGAATGTTGAATGCCAGGTAGGGGAAAGTAGTACACACAACCAACAACGCTATAGGTTTACGATTTTAACCTTATTTGTTGGTGTTTGAATGACTTGGTTCCCTCTTCAAGAGAAACTAGATGCATGTGATGCAGGGGCACATATTAACTGTTTTGGACAAGGAGCCAGCTGGGCCCCTTGCTTGCAAAAGTTAGGGGCCCAGCTTCAGAATCATTAGCCCAGAGTGTCGCATGTCACTTTATTCAGAGGGTTACATTAAAGTATACTTACATATACTAACTAAATGCTACCCATCTTTGGAAGAAAACTTTGTAAAACCTTTAGAGCTGATGAAGATATTTTTAATCAATAAAATTAATTATTTTAAAACAAAGAAAAAATCAAACGAACAAATCTTTCATTCCCCAACACTAAGTTAGTGTATTTATACTTGCAAGAGTCAAACTCAATATTCATTTTGTAACATGTGACAGAAAAATAAGGATAACAAGTCCAAGTTATCTATTAAATTATAAATAGTATTGTTAATGAGTTTTGTTATAAATGATCACAACTAGAATATGTAAATTATTGTAATAAAAGATTAAAAAAGATTAGATATTAAATTAATGGTTTATTTTGTTATAAATATTTTATGTTGACATACAGTTTTAAAATTAATGTATGAGACCTTTTCTATAAACATGATACTCTGCCATATAATTATTATTCATGATTTCTAAAAGCACCGCATTTTATTAATCAAAAGAGCCGCGTTTTAGAATATCCAAAAACCGGAAGTGAAACCTAATTATTTCCCCTTCAAATTATAATACGAATTTATGATCATGTGTAAAATAAACACTACCATGTCTGTTTTAATGTTGATTTTATACCAGCAAATGTTACTTGTACTCTTGCACATCTAATTTTACATTGACATTCGAAGCGCAGAGTACCGTAACATGCAGTTTTGTGGGAAACCGTACATCGCAACATCTCGAACATTGTCTTGTTTCCGCAGTGAAAATTGGAAAAATAAAAACAAACGTTTGTTTGTTATTATTTTGTTAAGGGTTTATCTATTTCGTCCAAAAGTACGTAGTTCACGGGACCAAAGCCAAATATGCGTGGTAAAATCCTCGGATTTAAATGTTTGTGTTCAATGATTACCCTTTTTCCGTTTTTTGGATTGAATATTTTTGGTCGCTATATGAGCGCGTGAAAGTCAAATTTTGGTCGCCCAGACCATTTTTTACTCGCCACGGGCGACTGAGCTAGTGCTAATTTGTGCCCCTGTGATGGTGGATCCAATATCTGGATGCTCGGCAGTACAATGTTTAAATCTTGATGTACCACCCACAACAGTTATTTGGTCTGTTCGCTGAATGTTGATTAACGGCTCATCAACACATGTTATTTAGAGCCACCACGGAGAGATGGGAAGGATACATATGAATAAAACACATCAATATGAATGAATGACATCAACTTTGCATGAATGTCAAATGACATCAATTTGCATGAATGTCAGACTGACATCAATCTACAAGAATGTCATCAATTTGTATGAATGGTCATCAACTTTCCGTGTCGAATGGTCATCAACTTTGCATGAATGGTCATCAACTTTGCATGAATGGTCATCAACTTGCTTTATTTGCATGAATGGGAATACCACTACCATTGTTTGTTGCCACGCAGGACAGTGATCTGCAGCTCTGAACTGCAAGATCACTGATATTTCTAGGCCGTTTCACAAATAGAATTAACTAGCAAGTATGTTTTGTTCTGTTCAAATATTTTCTGCAGATATCTATCTTTCATTTCAGCAGTTCCAGAGAACACATTTTTAATTGTCCATGAAACAGCATGTTATCACAATTGCGAGGCAAACAAAACATCCATAGACAAACATGTATCACTATGGAAATAAAACTTCATCTCCATTACCTTTAGAGGTGAGAATTCAGTCTAGGTACTCTCAGAGAAAGGTGGAGCAATGGAAGTTCGTCTCTTCCGGTGTGGCCTGTCTGAAAAAGAAAGAAAAGTCAAAATTCACATGTTTTTTAATAAAATTCTGCAACTGTAAACCATTAGAACACTAACTATAATAAATACTGAGGAGAGATCCCTTGACAGTAACAAACACAACAAACAAGAGAGAAAAGTAGCAGACTCGTTTTTATTGTGTCGTTCAAGAGAGGTACTATAAAGTGAAACACGTCTCACGACCCTAGCATAAGCCTAATTGGTATTCTACTTTAAAGCCACAAAGAGGCTAGTTCAGAAATGAAATAAAAATAAGCTTTTCCTTTAATGAGGTTCGTATTTATTATTTTGGGTAGCATGACAAAATCATAAAAAATCACAACTGTAACAGAAAGTTGATACTGGTATTCATTTGGTGAAGCTGAAAGCGTTGGTTATGTTCCTTAGAGCCTATAGAGCTTCAAGGCCCTACAGATTTGTGATGAATGATAAATACGTAAAATCAAACCTTTAGTATTGTCCTATTGAGAAAAAGAAATCAGTTTTATAATATTAATGATTTTCACATTGATAAATATGTAATTCAAAACGATTCCTCATTATATGTAGTGAACAACAGCGCAGTATTAATTTGTCTACCAATACAAAAATACGAACCCATATACTAAGCAAATAGTATAACCCTTCTTCAAATCAGTAGCTTTGCCCTCAAACTTTCAGATATTACCACATTCCAAAATGTTAACCTTCTACAATTCTCCCAGAAAACCCCAATTCGCGGGAATCTTCAACTAACCAATCAGAACTAAACGTTATCCGAATATACTCGAGTATTGCCGAGCAAACCGAAAGTAGAAACAAAAGTGTTAAAAGTATTAAAGGGACACACGGCAATCTTGAAGTGTTTGAAATGTGTGTGTGTGTGTGTGTGTATTTCTAAGGATTATAGTCCCTCCACCTACGACAGGCGTCCTACCCGACGATTATAGGCACAATGTTTGGACTTTTATCTGTGTGTTGTTGTGTGATGTGATGACATGTCTACTTGAAGCAGCGAACTCAATGGTTTCTTTTATAGTGCTGCCACACTGGAATACCACGCCGTAGTAGACATGATACCCCCACCCACCCAGTCACATTATTCTGACACTGGTCAATCAGTTGTAGCACTACCCATTATTTGCTCGTCAGGCAAGGGTTACAAGTGACTACTCCATTTTTAAAGTCTTTGGTATGACGCGGTCAGGGGACTCGAACCCACGACCTCCCGAATGCAAGGCAGACGATATGGGTGTCTCGATTTATATATATGCAGTATCGTTTTCACTTTTACCCTGGCTACATTTAAATAAATCAAATTTTAAGTATTCACTATTTCGTCTTATTATACTATAAGTTTTAATATACTATTGGTGCAGTAATATCAAAAAGTAATAATATGCATAAACAAATGGTTTAATACAATTCTTATAATTAATATTAATGATTGAACAAATGCAAGTTAAGAGAAAAACACGGGACGCCGTGAGTTTTTAAAAAATCAAGATTGCCGCGTGTCCCTTTAAGTGTAATTATTTAAAGGAATAATAAAATCGTGTCTGCTACACTTTATTGATTTTCTCTTATAATTTCACTGGTCAAATATTATCTTTTTAAGGGGGACGTTTTGACTAGGGGACGTTTTGACTGTAATTATTATTATGTTTCGTTGTCGCCAGGTAGATAATAAATATATCTCAAACATCTTTCCGCAGCTAGTAGGAGATGTCAGTGCATACCCTCTCAGAAATAACGACAACTATGCCACTATTGCTAGGAGAACTGAAATATACAACAAATCGTTTGTTCCGTCTTCTCTTAAACTATGGAATAATCTGTCAGTAGAAATATGTGTGTGTATAAGCGTTTATTTATGCTCGCTGTATTGCACTAAGCATTTTAGCGAGCAGACCTAGGTTTAAACAGTGAAGTAAGAAGAGAGTGAATGATGACCCGTAATGGAGATATAGCGCAGCTGACTGAAATCTCGTATGGCTTCGAGAAGTGGAAGGAATCTCGTTTTAGCGGTAAACTTTTCTGAATATCCGCCATTTTGTTTCCATCGGTGAAGTGCTCTGCTTTTTGAAATTGTAAGATATGTGATGTTTTGCATTATAAGGTCATCTTACTTCACAGAACTTGTTTGTTGTTATCGTACTAATAGTTGATGAGACATTTTGGGTATTTTTACGTTACTTTACAGTGAATTGATTGATATAAAATAAAATGCACAAACTGTTGGTCGGCCGTGTTCGTTAAAGTATTGTTTATCAGAGATGTCGAGATGGCGCAAATCCGCTATACATTTGTTTGTTTTAATTAATTACTCAAACATAAACAGCTCGCCGTGGAAAACTGTGATTGTAAAATGTAGTGGTCCACTTTTTTTATGCAAAACTCCTTTATTTTATCTAATAATTTGTGTTAAAGACTGCATATATATCGACCAGCATGGCCGATTCTAGCCAATGCCGATTAAATGCACCCTTTTGTACTTCTCTATTAATTTGTTTGTTTTATTTAATTCCTAGAAAATAGACAGCTCGCTGTCGAGAAATATGATTGAAGAATGTAGTGGTACACTTTTTATTATGTAAAAACCTTAATTTTGTCTAATAATTTGTCTTAACAACTGCATAGATATCGCACAAAACGACCATACATGCGATTCCATCCAATGACTATGAAATACCATCTTGTTTGACTTCGCTATACATTTTTTTTGTTTTAGTTAATTCCTAGAAAATAGACAGCTCGTTGTCAAGAAATATGATTGACGGATGTAGTGGTACACTTTTTGTTATGTAAAAATCTAAATTTTGTCTAATATTTTGTCTTAAAGACGACATAGAGTGTCGACCAAAACAGCCATACATGGCAGATTCTAGCCAACGACGATGCTGTAGGAATCCGCTTTAGATTTTTTAATTTTAGTTAATTCCTCCAATAAAAACACCTCGCTGTCGAGAAATATGATTAAAGAATGTAGTGGTACTCTTTTTGTTTATGTAAACGCTTTAATTATGTTTTAAAAACTCTTATTCAACCCATCTGTGTTGGTGCTCTTTTGGTTAATTAAATGTCCTTTCCAGCAGTTGAACAACGAACAACAACTTTTAATGTCTGTATCAATTAAGCGCTTTCCAATGCATTTCACCATATGCGTGCGTCCTGGAGATAGTATTTTTTTTACTATAAGGTCTCAAACCCATATGACCTACATAGATATATAATCATGCAAACAACAGTTAACTGAAGCGGCACTAATGCAGGGTTTTATGGCAGTTGTTTATTGCGATCAAAAGATATAAAGGGTTTCTCCAATCATAATTATACGGGCCCCGTGGCTAATTGGCCGTCCTAAGCAGGATGTTTGTTTAGATCAAAGAGGCCATAAATCACTGGCAAACACTGGCCACCCGTGGTGTGTTGACATCGAATATATACCATGATTGTGTAATATTATTATTTTTCAATTTTATTTATATTATATGCATCTATGAAACTAAACACATAAGAAATAGATTATGTTCATTCGGATTTGTCAAAAAACACAAAATAAGTGTGTTAATGTTTCATTTTTATTTAACAAATTATCATACTAACAAATTGATTTGTTATGCCGTTTTAATATGACAATATTAGGAAAATATAACTAATGCTAAACTGATGTATCTGCACTGCTAAAACCCACTTACGTGTTTAATTACAAGTTTTTCATGTGATATTATTTTTTATACACAATTATCTCATTCGGTGTTGCGAGTAACTGTGTCATGTTACAAGATATTTAAAAGTTCCACTTAGACGGATGCTAGTATTTTAAAAATGTGTTATTATGTAATATATAAAAAAAACAATTCAATCAAAAAAAATGAGTGTGAATTGAGAACATTAATAATTGAAAACGTAAAAAAAAGAAGTTAGATAAACAACCACAGACCAGTTGCACTTACTAATAATTAGGTTAGGTCTGTGGTTACACCAGAGTTTTGTAATTATATTATATTTCTATAAATGAATACACATTTAGAAAACTAGAAAACAACAACAGTCAAACCCCCCCCCCCACCCACCACCACCACCACCACCACCACATACACACACACACTCAAAATATCGAAATTGTGTGCATGTATAATGCATTTTATATATATTCCCTTTTATTAATGACATCTTTTATATATGTTTCGAAATAAATACAAAAAGAAATCACTCGTAACTCTAGTACGGTTAACTTAATGGTAACGCCCCTTTTTACAAACACTCAAAATAAAAATCGTTATCTACCGCTAACCATCATTTGCCAATAAATAAACCTTGATTTTAATAAACCTTGAAAGAATATGTGTATGTATAGAAGCGTCAAAATAGCAACGAAGGTGTAACAAGTTTATCTTTATTACAACTAGATTAACGCTAATCTGATTACCGGTACAATGAACCCATTCCGCTATATTCATAACAATTGACTGATAGCGTTAACCGCGCACCTGTCGCAGTTATAAGCATTTTCAAAGAGCGCCCAGCGATCACGATGAAATTTCTGATCATGTACAGAGACGCTTATCTTTCTCGTTTTAGCCATACGAGATCGTGCGAGATTCGATTATGTGCCCATTCACTCTCTTCTTACTTCACTGGTTTAAAGTCTCATCCGAAGGACTGGTAAGGTAGGAAATACTTTATATTTCGATAATTAACCCAAATTCGGTCCTGGCTGGGATTGAACGCGCGATCCCTGGGTTACTAAGCCGCAATGCTAACCATTACACCACGGCGCTACCTTTCAGTAGAAATACGAAACTCGGAATCTATATCAATTTTCAAGAGAAGACTATTAACATCTGTATTTCCGAGTACAAAGGTACCAAAATACTACTTAAGTGGTCAACGTTTATTTTCGGTTTTACATGCCAAAATGAGGAATTTGTGTAGTAATCTTAATAGTGATTTATACCTTAATCATTTACGCGATTCACCCGTTTGCGAGTTCGGATTTGAAGTAGAAGATGCTGAACATTATTTTTTCCAGTGTAACACTTTTTTCACATACCGGCTCCAACTCTTTCAATCCACCCGCCATTTACACCCGTTAAATATAAGAACAATCCTTTATGGTCTCGAACAGTTAACTGACAGAGGAAATGAATCTCTCTTCGAAGCAGTTCAAACATATATACGCGAAACACATAGGTTTACATAATCTGTCTCTGTTGTTTTTCAACAATCTACACGTACTATGCGCGTACACTATATTTTGAAAATGTTTTCTAGATAGCGTTCAGGCGTTCTTAAACTGACTGAATTCAAATTGGGGTAAACTAGTCTTTCTCACTATTCTCACTATTCTATCCTCTCTCTTTCTCTATTATGTTTTCTCTTTATATTTTATTTACTTATTCAGCTTTATTCTATATCAATGTATTTGCCATTGTATTTTATTTTATTACTCTCAGCCATATACATTCGCAATTTCAAAATGCTAACTGGGAAGGGTTTAATCTAATGTTGGTAGAACTTGTTACCCAACCCATTTGTCATTATAATATGTCTATCGTATATATGTTTATATTTGCTCTGTTTGTAAAATATTGGCAATAAAATATGTTTAAATCAAATCAAATAAAAAAAAAGATAATAAATTATTAGTTCACTCATAGATCTACATACCTGTATATCCATGCTTCTCTGAATGGGAAATTGATTAGAAAGAGAAAAAACATGCTTATTTTATGATTTTTATTTCACATTTTCATAGCATGAAAAATAATCAATAGAAATTAACAATTATCGTGTGAGGATATTTTCACGTGTATTTTATAACAGATTTTTGATAACAGTTCTGGTTTCACATGAGTAAACAAGATCAAATAACATGTTGTTGCTGCTGCTACTGATGCTGTTGTCATTGTCCGTTTCATCTACTGTTTCGTGATTCATGTAACAATATAAATTAATAATATAATACTCATTATAATAAGATGTAATATTGTAATCTCAACATACCTGTATCGCATTTGGAATGTTTCATAGAATACAGTGAGTGCGTGCGTGCGTGCGTGTGTGTGTGTGACGCGATTTTTATATAAAAGAGTCAAAGATAGCCGCTTTATTATTAAAAACTTGTTTACACGATGACAAAACAAAATTCAGATTCAAATCGCAAATATCTTCAAATTTACAAATTTATATATTTCATATTAAATTTTCGAATAGGTCAATTCCCCCTGAAATGTTTGCTGTGATATCTACATACAGGCCGACAGTACGTGTTAACAAACACGCTAATTAAAGAAGTGTCCACTGCGAGCTGCGCGAACGTTTAAATAGAGAGAACAGAGATATTACTAATTATAGTAAAAACTTATAGTCAAAACAACAAATGCTTCTTTAATAAACCTATTATACTGAAGATGAGGGTGAAACACACCCTTTTTTTACGCCGGATTTCGACAGATTTAGAGAGTATTATAATACGCCGGATACAAAATATGTAGTACGTTGGACGCAGACGACACTACGTAACAATGTTAAACAAAGTATACGATAAGATGAGATGCAATATGTCTCATTCCCGCCAACAACCGACATAGTTTACAACAAATGTACACCGTTTCTAAACCTACTGACGACGAGGTATATAACTTACATATGTTGAAAATCAAAACTCCATAGACACAGTTTAAACGGCTTTAATCAGCCATGTCAAACCCCAAAAATGGAGCTTCTAATTCATTTTACGCAATCACGGATATTTTAAGAACCCGAGAATAAACTTTTAATCGGCACATATACATTCGTATATGACCTGAACATCTGGACAGAGTTTTGAAAAACGGTCTTGTAGTGTATTTTTTGTTATTTGGCGGGTTTGTTACTTTAAAGGGACTGGAGGTGATCTGGAAGCATTATGGTGTGTTTGTTTTGTTTGTGCGAATGGTGGTTTACGTCATTTTAGCACATGCTAGGCCACATATAACCATGGCCCTATATGTCGAGTTTCATCACTGATATGACGGTCGAATTGTTTGTGGTCTGTCTCGGACCATCCCCAATGTCCTGGGTAGAACCAGTACTGTATACCGTCATTTGAATTATATGTACAACTGTTAGCAAAATAATCATGATAATCCCCTTTTGAATATTTTTTTATGATTTAGCAACAAAACCGCAGCCAAGTCGTAAAGCGTCCAGCGCGAACCTTTTCATTAACAATAATTAACCGGACGGTAACTTACCTTCCGGTTAATTTAATACATACATGTTTGCATATTTCCTATAAAACTGAACCACATTATCTGATTATGAAGGGTTTCGTTTGTATTTAGATTGACACCAATAACTCTTCTAGATCGCCTGCAGTCATTTTATTTGTATCCCAGTACCCTGCTGAACTACTGTTTTCACCTCAACTTCAATGTGGCGATACCGTGGGAATTTTTGAACGGGTTAACAGCAAAGACACAATGGTTCATGCAAAACAGTAGTTACATTAAAGTGACACAATGCAATCCTTTTTTTTGTTTTAACTCGCGGCGTCCCACATAACTTCCTTATTTGAAAATCATTATGAATATTGGAATAGTTAAACGAAAAATAGTTTGTAAATTGTAACAATTGTTAATTATATTGCACCAATAATATAGTTAAACCAACTGCAGACTAACGAATACAAATTAAACGCCAAATTGTATTAACTTTCATTTAATTATATGCAAGCAGGTTGGTCTGTAATAAATAAGACAATGCCACACGAGTTATCTCCCTTCGCGATCCGCAAAACGATACTTTACTTCCGATATATACTGAAAGGAAAAAGAAACGCAGGGTGCGTATTTCCGCTATATATTGCATATATATTCCAAGGAAATCCCAAGATGTTTTGTAAAAAAAAAGTGCAGTTAGTTAGAGAAAGGACACAACTGTGATGTTGTAGACGTTTTAATCACAGTACACGTTGTAACAAGAAATTCATAAATGCTGAAGTTCCTCTTTGAAAAATTGAGCCAGTTCAGTACTGTATTTAATGTGTTGACCAGAACACAGTATTTAAAATTTAAAAAAAAATAAAAAAAAATCACCAACATTTGAATACCATAAACATATATGCGTTAGTAAGAGTAGGGAACAGTTCCCGGATTTCCATGTGTTCTTCCACTTTCTATGGGGCAGCTTGAAATGACCTAACTGCTGATGAGCCGGAGAGTAGGGAACAGTTCCCGGATTTCCATGTGTTCTTCCACTTTCTACGGGGCAGCTTGAAATGACCTAACTGCTGATGAGCCGGAGAGTAGGGAACAGTTCCCGGATTTCCATGTGTTCTTCCACTTTCTATGGGGCAGCTTGAAATGACCTAACTGCTGATGAGCCGGAGAGTAGGGAACAATTTCCGGATTTCCATGTGTTCTTCCACTTTCTACGGGGCAGCTTGAAATGACCTAACTGCTGATGAGCCGGAGAGTAGGGAACAGTTCCCGGATTTCCATGTGTTCTTCCACTTTCTATGGGGCAGCTTGAAATGACCTAACTGCTGATGAGCCGGAGAGTAGGGAACAGTTCCCGGATTTCCATGTGTTCTTCCACTTTCTATGGGGCAGCTTAAATTGACCTAACTGCTGATGAGCCGGAGGGTAGGGAACAATTCCCAAATTGTCATGTGTTCTTCCACTTTCTATGGGGAAGATTGAAATGACCTGACTACGGATGAGCTGGTAATATGATCAGGTAAATTTCTCTGCCAAAACAGTGGCTTGTGATATGGTCAGCTTAGTCTCTCTGTAAATGGCAATCATGTTGTCTGGTAATATGATCAAGTTAGTCTCTCTGGAAATGGCAATGCTATTGTCTGGTAATATGATCAAGTTAGTATCTCTGTAAATGGCAATGTTATTGTCTGGTAATATGATCAAGTTAGTCTCTCTTTAAATTGCAATGTTATTGTCTGGTAATATGATCAAGTTAGTCTCTCTTTAAATGGCAATGACATTGTCTGGTATTATGATCAGATCAGTCTTTCTGTAAATGGCAATGACATTGTCTGGTATTATGATCAGATCAGTCTCCCTGTAAATGGCAATGACATTGTCGGCTAATATTATCAGATAAGTCTCCCTGTAAATGGCAATGACATTGTCTGGTTATATTATCAGGTTAGTCTCCCTGTAAATGGCAATGACACTGTCTGGTATTATGATCAGATCAGTCTTTCTGTAATATTTATCAATGTGAAAATCATTAATATTATAAAACTGATTTCTTTTTCTCAATAGGACAATACTAAAGGTTTGATTTTACGTATTTATCATTCATCACAAATCTGTAGGGCCTTGAAGCTCTATAGGCTCTAAGGAACATAACCAACGCTTTCAGCTTCACCAAATGAATACCAGTATCAACTTTCTGTTACAGTTGTGATTTTTTATGATTTTGTCATGCTACCCAAAATAATAAATACGAACCTCATTAAAGGAAAAGCTTATTTTTATTTCATTTCTGAACTAGCCTCTTTGTGGCTTTAAAGTAGAATACCAATTAGGCTTATGCTAGGGTCGTGAGACGTGTTTCACTTTATAGTACCTCTCTTGAACGACACAATAAAAACGAGTCTGCTACTTTTCTCTCTTGTTTGTTGTGTTTGTTACTGTCAAGGGATCTCTCCTCAGTATTTATTATAGTTAGTGTTCTAATGGTTTACAGTTGCAGAATTTTATTAAAAAACATGTGAATTTTGACTTTTCTTTCTTTTTCAGACAGGCCACACCGGAAGAGACGAACTTCCATTGCTCCACCTTTCTCTGAGAGTACCTAGACTGAATTCTCACCTCTAAAGGTAATGGAGATGAAGTTTTATTTCCATAGTGATACATGTTTGTCTATGGATGTTTTGTTTGCCTCGCAATTGTGATAACATGCTGTTTCATGGACAATTAAAAATGTGTTCTCTGGAACTGATGAAATGAAAGATAGATATCTGCAGAAAATATTTGAACAGAACAAAACATACTTGCTAGTTAATTCTATTTGTGAAACGGCCTAGAAATATCAGTGATCTTGCAGTTCAGAGCTGCAGATCACTGTCCTGCGTGGCAACAAACAATGGTAGTGGTATTCCCATTCATGCAAATAAAGCAAGTTGATGACCATTCATGCAAAGTTGATGACCATTCATGCAAAGTTGATGACCATTCGACACGGAAAGTTGATGACCATTCATACAAATTGATGACATTCTTGTAGATTGATGTCAGTCTGACATTCATGCAAATTGATGTCATTTGACATTCATGCAAAGTTGATGTCATTCATTCATATTGATGTGTTTTATTCATATGTATCCTTCCCATCTCTCCGTGGTGGCTCTAAATAACATGTGTTGATGAGCCGTTAATCAACATTCAGCGAACAGACCAAATAACTGTTGTGGGTGGTACATCAAGATTTAAACATTGTACTGCCGAGCATCCAGATATTGGATCCACCATCACAGGGGCACAAATTAGCACTAGCTCAGTCGCCCGTGGCGAGTAAAAAATGGTCTGGGCGACCAAAATTTGACTTTCACGCGCTCATATAGCGACCAAAAATATTCAATCCAAAAAACGGAAAAAGGGTAATCATTGAACACAAACATTTAAATCCGAGGATTTTACCACGCAGATTTGGCTTTGGTCCCGTGAACTACGTACTTTTGGCCGAAATAGATAAACCCTTAACAAAATAATAACAAACAAACGTTTGTTTTTATTTTTCCAATTTTCACTGCGGAAACAAGACAATGTTCGAGATGTTGCGATGTACGGTTTCCCACAAAACTGCATGTTACGGTACTCTGCGCTTCGAATGTCAATGTAAAATTAGATGTGCAAGAGTACAAGTAACATTTGCTGGTATAAAATCAACATTAAAACAGACATGGTAGTGTTTATTTTACACATGATCATAAATTCGTATTATAATTTGAAGGGGAAATAATTAGGTTTCACTTCCGGTTTTTGGAAATTCTAAAACGCGGCTCTTTTGATTAATAAAATGCGGTGCTTTTAGAAATCATGAATAATAATTATATGGCAGAGTATCATGTTTATAGAAAAGGTCTCATACATTAATTTTAAAACTGTATGTCAACATAAAATATTTATAACAAAATAAACCATTAATTTAATATCTAATCTTTTTTAATCTTTTATTACAATAATTTACATATTCTAGTTGTGATCATTTATAACAAAACTCATTAACAATACTATTTATAATTTAATAGATAACTTGGACTTGTTATCCTTATTTTTCTGTCACATGTTACAAAATGAATATTGAGTTTGACTCTTGCAAGTATAAATACACTAACTTAGTGTTGGGGAATGAAAGATTTGTTCGTTTGATTTTTTTCTTTGTTTTAAAATAATTAATTTTATTGATTAAAAATATCTTCATCAGCTCTAAAGGTTTTACAAAGTTTTCTTCCAAAGATGGGTAGCATTTAGTTAGTATATGTAAGTATACTTTAATGTAACCCTCTGAATAAAGTGACATGCGACACTCTGGGCTAATGATTCTGAAGCTGGGCCCCTAACTTTTGCAAGCAAGGGGCCCAGCTGGCTCCTTGTCCAAAACAGTTAATATGTGCCCCTGCATCACATGCATCTAGTTTCTCTTGAAGAGGAACCAAGTCATTCAAACACCAACAAATAAGGTTAAAATCGTAAACCTATAGCGTTGTTGGTTGTGTGTACTACTTTCCCCTACCTGGCATTCAACATTCTATTATAATTCATTTTTGTGTGAGTTGACCCCATTCATGGAATTTGACATCATTCAAGTACAGCTTGGAAAGTACAACATATGAAGCCATTCATGGAATTTGACATCATTCAAGTACAGCTTGGAAAGTACAACATATGAAGTTTGAGAATATCATCAAAAAAGCCATGTTAAACTTTCTATTCCATTCCAGGACAAATTGACAAAATTCAAATACAACTTAGAAGCCATCATTGATGACTGGGTGTTGATGGGATTTCTAGTGGGCAACGATTACATACCCCACCTGCCTAATCTGCATATTACCATGATGCACTGCCTCTGTTGTGGCAGACGTACATTGATATTCTGCCATCCTGTGGTGGTAAGTCAGATCATTTTGTTATGTGTGAATTTATAAGTGATAGTTCTTGCTAGTAGTTGAACGGAATCAACAAGGTATCCATTTTGTTTTCCATCCCGTTTATGGATCTCGGGCGAGCGATCAGTGTCTCATCTGGGTGCAAGTGTGTTAGTCCGTCCATTCGTTTGTTTGTGCATCCATCCGACTTTCATTTATTTATATCTTCTTCATTACTTGTAAGAATCATGGATGTGCATGCAAACACAGATAATAACAATAATAATGTGCATTACTATAAAAGGTGCATGTGCATTCAGCCTCACATTCTGTCCAGTTTAATCATTGTTTATTAAAATGTTTTTGTTGAAAACTCGGAAGACTCAGCAAGTTTGTTAATTACCCCGTGACAACCGTGGAATGGGCAAATAGTTTTACCTTGGTCTGTCTTGTCAGTATAAAATTTCTCTTCCTTTTTGCTACAGGTAACATCAACGAAGGTGGTTACCTGAATTTAGATAGGTTTGAGAAATATCTCACAAAATTGTCAGAGGTAAGACTTTTGTCCTTATCAATCTCTGTTAGGCCAATAAAAAAATAGGTCTGTTTCTGGTTTTTCTAATTATTTCCCGCCGACCCTAAACTCTTTTTTACAATTAAAAATTTTTTCCCCCCAAGTATCCGATTTCTATAAAATTATGACGATCCGTGACCACTTTCGATTATTAGACCGTACCGCGCGATGGTACGTTACCAGTTTTCAACATTTGAGCGTACCACGTTGTACTTCCTTTTTGCAACACAACATGGCTTCTTCATTTCCGACGAGCGGGTGCAGTCTTGTCGCCTTTAAATATGGAGACTGCACCCATCGAAGGAAAGGAAACTACATGTCAATGGTTTCCAACAGTTTAACCATTAAGCATTTGTTTCAACAGGAGCATGACCCGGTTGATGGGAAGGAGCATCATTTGACGGTCACTTGCAGTCGATCGTTAGACGCGAAAGACGACTATTTGGAGGTTTGTTTCCACGGTATCAAATATAAACAATATCGATATTGATTCATTTGACTTAAATTAAAAAAAAAAACATTACTATTGTGCATGTGATGACTGCATGATTGATATCGAGTTGACTTGAGCTGTATAAAAGCCTGTGTCACATGGCAAATTTATCTGTTGGCTTGAATTGAGACTGACTGTCTCGTATTATGAAACATATTTATCTGTTGACTTAAGCTATATAAAAGACTTTAAAACTGTGTCACATGGCATATTTATATGTTGGCTTGAGCTGAGATTGACTGTGTCTCACAACACATTTATCTGTTGACTTAAGCTATATAAAAGACTTTAAAACTGTGTCACATGGAATATTTATATGTTGGCTTGAGCTGAGATTGACTGTGTCTCACAACACATTTATCTGTTGACTTAAGCTATATAAAAGACTGTCGAGTGACATATTTATATGTTGACTTGGAGTGAAAGTGACTTTGTCTCGTAACACATAATATTAAAAAATAAATGTGTTATGAGACAGTCAGTCTTAGCTCAAGCCAACAGATAAATGTGTTTTCAATGTCTCATAACACATTTATGTTGGCTTGAGCTGAGACTGACTGTGTCTCATAACACATTTATCTGTTGGATTGAGCTATTAAAGACTGACTGTGTCCCATAACTAGGGTAGGATACCGGTACCCGGTATCGGTACAGTACCGAATAGTTACTTCAAAAAGTACCGGTATATACCGTTTCGTAAAGAATAGGTTCCGAGCTCGGTATTTCCATAAAAATGAATGCGAAATTCTTATCAAATTACAGGTAATAAAACAACACAACATAAGCAAACACGTCGGCAGCGCGAGTCTAAATTGAAGGTTGACATTTTATATAGACACCGCCCGTTATGGCGAGCTACTCGCGCGATGTCAGGCTTAGTTTTGCATTACTTTCTAAGTTGTTTAGCCTTCATTTTAGATGATGAAAATCAATAATATATCATAATAAAAATATTTATCGTTAATTTTATTCCATATTTTATCAGAATTAATAAATAAATTATTAAAAATAAAAGTTACGAATCCACGCAGTAACGAATGTAAACAAGTCATCCATTTTCGCGAAAATTAGAAAATGGTCTGTGTAGGAAATAGAGTTTGCAATTCCCATGTATGGGCTTATTTCGCGAAGAAAACTGACGGTGGAAATTGCAATATTTGCAATAAACTTGTAAAGGGAAAGGGGGATCACAATGTAACTTCTAGTCAAAGTGTAGAACTGAAATTGGTGTCTCAAAAACTGTTGATTGTTTCAAGATTTTCTTTTGAAAATTAAGGTTTACTTTAAAAAACTTCTAGTCATTTTAGTCTGAAATTAATCACGAGTCTACTATGATTTATTTGTAATCACTAATATGTGTTTATTAGTTCACTGTTACCTGTTGGGAAAAAAAAAGTTTAAATACAAAGTTCCATTTACTGGCTTTGAATGTGTATATATTACAATGATTAACAAAGTTCTCCCATATAAATATATTTGATTAAATGTATCTACAATGATTAAGAATGAGTATAAAACTTACCAAATCATTGCTGGTCAGATGCACTAAAAGCATGATACATGGGAAGTGGTATCAGTATCGGTATTGATAAAATACCGTATCGTATCGGACCGGTTTGTGCTTAACGATATCTAACCCTACCCATAACACATTTATATGTTGGCTTGAGCTGAGACTGTGTCTCAACACATTTATCTGTTGGCTTGAGCTGAGACTGACTGTGTCTCATAACACATTAATATGATGGATTGAGCTGAGACTGTGTCTCATAACACATTTATATGTTGGTTTGAGCTGAGACTGTGTCTCATAACACATTTATCTGTTGGCTTGAGCTGAGACTGTGTCTCATAACACATGTATCTGTTGGCTTGAGCTGAGACTGACTGTGTCTCATAACACATGTATATGTTGGCTTAAGCTGAGACTGTGTCTCATAACACATTTATCTGTTGGCTTGAGCTGAGACTGACTGTGTCTCATAACACATTAATTTTATATGTTAGCTTGAGCTGAGACTGACTGTGTCTCATAACACATTTATCTGTTGGATTGAGCTATTAAAGACTGACTGAAGCCAGAAATATAGATACTAGTTTAATATCAATATCTCAGTTTGCTCTACCAGTTTATGACAACTGTTATTACTGGGCTCTTTGTCAAATTGTGTAGTATTATTAGTGCTGTTTCAATTAATCATTTTGATCGAACATCGATCAGTTAAGCCTTTTTTCTGATTAATCCATTACAGTTGTTCATAACAACTGAGTTTTGCAAAATTATAATTTATTTCATTCTCTTTTCTAAAATGTACAAGACAATGATTTGCAACAAGTAATCATATATATCTAAAAGGGTATCACAATGTATACTTAAAATAAATGCTTGGTTAGTTTCATTCAATTGCTTAATGACCAGAATATACTTGAAATGTGTTTCTTTTCTTCAGTATAGTCTGAAAAAGCCATTTTTAATCGATTAATGATCGATCATCGGTTGGTTGAAAATTCTGATGATCGAGCACACATTTTCAACCGATTCCCAACACTAGATATTATCCAAAATGAGTTTCTCTCACCGTTGATGATGCATCTGTCACCACAATGGACAGTTCCGACATTCAGTATATAGCTCCGCCCTCTATTGTTTCTGGGTCAAGTTCCCACAAACATTGGCCAAGTGATCTATTGTATTTTAGAGTTGTTTGTAGGATAACACATGCTTTTGGTACAGATGTAAACATCGACTGAACGTTTAATTGGCTCAAATCTCTTGTGGATATAAGCTTTATTGACGGAGCTGAACTATGTATTGTGTTACGAGTAAAATGTAACAAGAAAGGAAGCAAAACCAGCCACATAAAAATATGATTAACAAATTTATTTACGGTACATAAAACTTACAGAATACAAATCTAGTTTTTCATTGATATCCAATATTTAAATCCAAATAAAATTATCCAATGTTCCTTTAATTCTCTTAAATCCAGAACAGTGTCTTTTTAATCCAAAACAGCAAGTGTCTCTTTAATCCAAAACAGCAAGTGTCTCTCTTTAATCCAAAACAGAAAGTGTCTCTTTAATCCAAAACAGCAAGTGTCTCTCTTTAATCCAAAACAGCAAGTGTCTCTTTAATCCAAAACAGCAAGTGTCTCTCTTTAATCCAAAACAGCAAGTGTCTCTCTTTAATCCAAAACAGAAAGTGTCATCCAAACCAGCAAGTGTCTTTAATCCAAAACAGCAAGTGTCTCTCTTTAATCCAAAACAGCAAGTGTCTCTCTTTAATCCAAAACAGCAAGTTTCTGTCTTTAATCCAAAACAGTAAGTGTCTCTTTAATCCAAAACAGCAAGTGTCTCTCTTTAATCCAAAACAGCAAGTGTCTCTCTTTAATCCAAAACAGTAAATGTCTCTTTAATCCAAAACAGCAAGTGTCTCTCTTTAATCCAAAACAGAAAGTGTCTCTTTAATCCAAAACAGTAAGTGTCTCTTTAATCCAAAACAGTAAGTCTCTCTAAGTCTAAATCACAATATTTCCAGTTTAGTCCAATATATAATTTCACTGTTATTATGAATGAGCACAATATGTAATAATCCTCTCATAGTTAAATAGTTTATAAAAGCATCCAAATCAAAATTAACTTTATTTAAGAACACTGAAGTTGATATCAATTCAACTGCACTGTGCTAGAACTGATGATGATGATGATGATTTCTAAGGTTTAAAGTCCCTCTACCATATGAGCCCCCGGGAAGAATCCCCCGTTGGCTCGGCATTATGTCTGGACTATTGCGTGAGTGATTGTGTGTAGTGCTATGTATCTATCTACAGTCTACTTGAAGCAGATATAGTGCTGCCACACTGGAATACCACGCCGTAGTACGTGATACCCCACCCAGACACATTATTCTGACACCGGGTTGACCAGACGGTTTTTTGAACAGACGTAGTACTACCCATTATTTGCTTGTCAGGCATGAGTTACAAGTAACTACTCCATTTTTAAAGTCTTTGGTATGACGCGGTCAGGGGACTCGAACCCACGACCTCCCGAATGCAAGGCAGACACTATAACCACTACACTACAATGCTTCGGTGTGCTAGAACTGCTCCCAGTGTCTGTTTATATAGTGCCCAAACCCTGCTCCACCAAAACCGTCCAATGAAAATAGTCCAAATTTCATCATAAAAATAAGAATTTGCATAACACTGTCCAATGAGAACAGTCTACATCATCATAAATGAATTTTCATAAAATAATTTGCATATACATTGTAAACATGGTAAACATGTACATTGTAAACATGGTAAACATGTTTACATCTATTCCAATTTTAGCTGTTCTTCAAGCTCAAATCAATAGCAACTTGCAATAATGCATATACACATTCAGACATACTCTGTTAATAAGTGATGCATGTATTAGCTAGGCTGCACTCACAATTATTTGTAATTGCTAAAGATTTCAACTTGCATTTTCTGAAATCAGTTTGCAGTATGCAAGTACTCGAGTGATAACTTTGAACCCTGCTTCACATTATAATGGATATTTCTATACTTCATCTCTGTGGTTGATTACATTGAGTGATGTGTGAGGGAAGTTGGGCAGCATACAGAGGTATTATCATACCACACATCATAGTACAAGTTTGACTACCAAATACTTCAACTGATAACACCTAACCAGTGGGTTGTTTGTTTGGCTGTTTTTATAGCCGTTATTGGGTCATATTCCCAATGCCAAAACATATACTCAGCAAAAATAAAAAAGATCCACTTTGTTTTCCTGCAAAATCTGAGACCGTAAGAGAGAACTAACAATTGTAGCATGATTTTCTTTTAAAAACATAGGTGTGAAAACGAAATTAACAAAACATAACAAATGTAAAGGTAGCGACAATAGCACAGAGTCAGCAGTCTAAGTCGATTCAAATATACAGAAAAATATTAAAAACCTGGCTAATGTGTCCACTGTTACGCAAGAATGCGACGTCGCATGCTTCTGACGTAACGACTGACGAATTCTGGAGCTAATGCGTTTCATTCGCGGACAAGTGCTGCTTTAAGATCCTGAACACTTTGTATAGGGTCATGAGTGTGTTCGGTGTAACGGTGGACACATGAGATATTAACAAGGTTTTGAAAAATTGTCTGTGTATTTGAATGGGCTTAGACTGCTATATCTGTGCTATTGTCGCTAATCTTTACATTTGTTAAGTTTTGTTAATTTCGTTTCACACCTATGTTTTTAAAGTTTGATTTATTTTTTAAGCATTCGGTATATTTCTATGAAATTTTGTGTGAACATCAAACAAAGATGTTTTGAAAAGAAAATCATGCTACAATTGTTAGTTCTTTCTCACAGTCTCAGATTTTGCAGGAAAACAAAGTGGATACTTTTTATTTTTGCTGAGTATATATTTTTTCCCAATGTTCAGACAAGTGACAAGTATTGAATACAAAATGCGTGTTAAAAATGCCTCTGTTGACCTTGGTTCCTGTAAGGCCAGAGTTTTTTATTTGTTGGTTTACGGGAGAGTGGCCTATTTTTGCCCAAATAAAAATAAAATGTAAAATCCCGATTTTATTTTTATTGCCAGTCCGACTTGAGTGTAAGTAGTGTCAAGATATTTTTCAGGGAAGTTTCTTACCCATATATTTTCGTACCATTAAAGCAAATCAGAAGTAAACCTAATGGTTGTAAACTTTATACTTTGCTCACACAGTTTTGATATATTTATTCACTGAAAAAAAATGACTGAATTCACTGACAATTTGGCCTGTGACAGACTACCATATCCACAGTCTGCATCCCTATGCCTGACAAGGATGAAGCATTTACTAAAAAAAAAAGTCTACTCATTTGAAACCCCAGCCCCCACCCAACCTGGGACTTAACAGGTGTAAAGAACAGGACTTTGAACTTTCGCCTGTCCCAGTAGTGCTGTGGATAGCAGGGGTTTTGCATCCTAAAACTAGCTAAGGAAACAGCAGTCCCAGAGGTTAAGCTATATTTTACTAGAAATTAGTTTCTATTATAAAAAAACGGATGGAAAAAAATTCAATTTCAATGTCACGTCAAGAATTCTTCTGTTGTTGCTTTCCAAAACATGAAAATAAAAAAGGTCTCAAAAAGTTACTTTTATTTTTAATTTTGTTTTAGACTCAATGTAAATGCTGTTCTTAATTTTATTTTTATTTCATCCTCCCTATTGCAAATTTTTGAAAAGCAATCTTGATTGTTTAAAAATCGTGGTGTCTCGTTACTTTTTTCACATTAACTTCAAATAGCTAAATCATTACTAGTAATTATAATAATAGTATAAAGCTGATTGTTTTTGCATATTACTAACTGGTGATTATATTGCAACACACATATATTTAGACCTGTGGTTATGTATGAAATATGGAGCTTAAAGGGACGTACGACAATCTTGAGTTTTACCTTGAGCAATAAAATAAGCACCTCGATTTATTATTCATGCAACATTTTGACTTTTAAAACTGCTTGCATATAATTAAATAAAAAATTTCAATTTCAATTTTCATTGTTATTCTACTACATGTAATTTGTTAAATATATTATTGGTGAAATAATTTATCAATAGTTAGCTTTAAACTATTCTAATAATTGATATTAAGAATTGGAAATAATTATGTAGTTGTGTAGAAAAACTAATGGGACGCCACGAGTTTTAAACAAATCAAGATTGCCATTTGGCCCTTTAAAGGGCAGACATAGCAAGTTAAGTAATGAGCTTTTGAACCGACATCTAAAACAATTCTAAAAAGCATTTATCTATGGATCAACCAAGTGAAGTTTGGTCAAAATTGGCCAAGCGGTCTCCGAGGGTTAGGGTTAGGGTTAGGGTTAGGGGCATGGTCTAGTGGTGATATGGTCCCTATTTTTGGTGATAGGGTCCCTACCATTTTGGTGATCGGGTCCCTCATGGTGTTTGGGTCCTTCAAACATGGTGATTGGGTCCTTTGTTATGGTGATATGGTCCCGACATTGGTGATATGGTCCCGCCATAGACAAAGAAAACAAACTCTTTCCCCTTAGGACCTAGATACTGTTTAAAGAACTTTTTGGACCTAAAAGATTATTTTAAGATGAGTACCGTTTGAAAAATTCCAAAAAACATTTCAATTAAATTTTGCACATTAAGTTCATATGTTGACGTTCAAACACGTGTCATTTTTGTACTTAATAAACTACAGGTCCTAAAATAGGTCCAACCTGTAGATTCGTATATTGCACATATTTTGGCTATTCGGACTTTCTGGAGATATGTTTGGTAAGACTTTTATAGAACATTGGTGATAAGGTCCTTCGTAGAACCGACCCTGGGGTTTTTTGATGGAAAATCGATGTTTAAACCTTATTTTCAAGAGTTCCATTCATCCGATCCTAATGATTTTGGTGGCAATAAAAAGGCCTAAACATATTCATTATTACGATGTACACATATTTGCATAGGGTTTCTCTTTATGAGGAGAAAACTGACATCGAACCTTAGAATAGCTCAAAACACAACCTAAACTCCGGTTATTAAGTATGACCTAATTGGATAATTATAGAGCTCAACAATCTAAACACTTCATCAATGCACACTTTTGCTCTAGGACCTACAGATTTTGAAAAAAATAATATTTTCGATTTTATTTGTTTTCAATATTTTGGTAATGATTTTCTAGCGCTCTCTCTATCGGGGATTACATAATCGTGTCCAAACTTCACATGCATGTAGATAATTTAATTCTGATCATAAAATGTATTCATTTGTGTGCGTGGATCTACGGTGAGACCAGTTAAAAGGTCTTTCCGAATAAGCCTCTTTTTTTTTAATTCTATGAAAATGTGCCAAGTTCATACCTTAATTTCTCAAAAACCATTTAACCTAGGATAATTATTACTATACCATCGAATAGATCTATTCAATTTCATTTTACAACCGTTGGTACCATTTGCCAGGTATACCAGTGACTAAGTAAAGCTGTAATGAAAATGGTACCAAAAATCCCAGGGTTAAATGTGGTGACTGGGTCCCTAAATTTGCCATATTCGCTAAACAATTTCGATCGTGAATATTTTAGGAACCGGAAGTCACAGCTTAGAATCGATGACATTTATAGGTAGGATTTAGAAAATTGAAACTTTAGCAAACACGTTCTATTGCGACAAATGCATGGTTCGACTTTTACATAAATATCATCGGTAGCACAGAAAACTCAACTGGGACCACAGGAACGCAATTAGATGTATCGATGCTGAAAAAATGATTAAGATAGCTCAAAGAACAGCTGAGATATTGAAATTTAAATACTGAATATTTTCCTCCAATTCTCCCATTATTTGACTATTTCAAGTTTTCTACTTGTAAAGATGGTGATTGGGTCCCTATGTATATATTCCGTTTCAGGGTTATTTTTTTACATGGCGAAGAACTTATTGCGCGTGTGCGTGTGTGTGTGTGGGGGGGGGGGGGGAGGGGTTAATGTGTATATGTATGTACTTGTTTGTGCATGCTTTTAAAGCTTTATAACTGAAAGTATTAGTGTGCACGTGTGCCCGTGCACGTGTACGGTCTGGTATTGCTTAAACTTTGCCTACACTGTTAGCCGCTCATGTTCTTGAATAATATGTACCTAAACAAAAACATAAGCTTTGTCCCCCATGCCTCCGCGTGTGTCTGCGTGCGTGCCACCCTTGCACCACGATGAGGTCTGTAGGCTTCGCAAGGGACCCCTCCCCCCTCCCACCCCAACCGAAACCCCTTTTATATGAAACTGTATGTTCTACTATATGTTTATATCCCTTTAATAAATTGATTCTGATATTATGTATTTGGGTGCGTGTTTGCGCGTGTGTCTGCGCGCGTGCTTACTTGCGTCTGTATTTGGGAGCGTGCTTGTCATCCTGCATGCATTCCAGGACACCTTGAGTTTTTAAAAAAAATACGATTGCCCTGTGTCCCTCTAATACTAAAACATGTTTATAGAATAATGAAATCGCGCGGACCGTATGGAAAGATAAAATCAGAGTCCAAATGTCTCTAACACTGATTACATGGGTGTCGATAATTAATGTTTTGTGATCTGCAGACCACTGTTTTCAATATATATACGTTATAGTGCAATGTAATTATGTTAATACTGATGCGTGCGTGAATGTGTTTGTGTTCTTGCGCACAAAGTACTTATCAAATGTTATTATGTATTCATTAACTCATTATTTCTAACAATATAAGAGATAAAACGCGGGAAGCACATACGATATATAATCAGAAGTATTTAGTTTGTCACACATCCTGGATTTATAATATTTTCGTAATTAACATTAATGATTGAACATATTCAAGTTATGTAGAAAACACTAACAGAACGCAATGAGTTTTTAACAAATCACGATCACTATCTGTCCCTTTAAAACTAACACATGTAAGTTCAAATGAGTGGCAAGGTAATTGATTACAAGACGATTAGGATTATTATCCATTACGAACGACCAAGGACAAAGCAGTGATTATATCATTAGAAACATGTTCTACGCGTTTTAAAGGTTCACCGACATTTTCCAGAAAATTAATAGCAAAAGTATTGTTACGCGTTTTCAATATGTCTATGTTTATTTGTATTGAATATATAGTAAATTTCAAAGAATCATGCTGCTTACACATGTGCGTACGTGAGTGCGTGCGTTCGCTCGGGCTGTCGGACGGTCATGTGGGTGGGCAGGCGTGATGGCGTGTGTGCGTGTGTGTGTGTGTGTGTGTGTGTATGTGGTTTTTTTTTAATGTGTATATGTATGTTCTTGTTTGTGCATGCATTTATAGCTTTATAACTGAAAGTATTAGTGTGCACGTGTGCCCGTGCACGTGTACGGTCTGGTATTGCTTAAACTTTGCCTACACTGTTAGCCGCTCATGTTCTTGAATAATATGTACCTAAACAAAAACATAAGCTTTGTCCCCCATGCCTCCGCGTGTGTCTGCGTGCGTGTTTACTTCAAGCGTGTTTGCGCCTGTGTCTGCGCGCGTGCTTACTTGCGTGAGTATTTGGGTGCGTGCTTGTCAGCCTGCATGCATTCCAGGCATGCGTGCGCGCTAGCGTGCGTGCTAAGGTGCGTGTGTATGTGTTTATTTCTTTGAATGTGCATATGTATGTACTTGTGTGTGCATGCGTTTATAGCTTTATAACTGAAAGTATTACTGTATACATGTTCCAGTGCACGCGTACGATCTGGTATAGCTTAAAATTGGCCTTCGAACAGAAATATTTAATTTACATAACTTCTTGTACATAGCAATTTGAAGCAGGCACGGAATAAAACAAAGGAATCTGTATTGCACATGCAAACATTTTACATTTTTAATAAAACCTCAAAAGATGTAGCAATATTAAATCAATAATTAATTCAAATCTAAAATAATTAATACATACAATATAATTATTAAAATATATTGATTGAGAGAGGGATGGAAGGATGAATGGATGGTTGTGTTTGTGGATGGATATGTATGTGTGTGTGTGTGTGTGTGTGTGCGTTAGTGAGTACGTGCGTGAGTAAGTCCGTGCTTGCATGCGTGCGTGCGTGCGTGCGTGTGTGCGTGTATGTGTTGTTTTTTTTTAATGTGTATATGTATGTACTTGTGTGTGCATGCATGTATAGCTTTATAACTGAAAGTATTACTGTGCACGTGTGCCCGTGCACGTGTAAGGTTTGGTATTGCTTAAACTTTGCCTACACTGTTAGCCGCTCATATTATTGTATATACCTAAACAAACCACCATCAATAAATATCTACATACACTTTAAAGTTTTCATTTCTTCCTTTATTATACTCTATGTTCTACTATATGTTTATATCCCTTTAATAAATTGATTCTGATATTATGTATTTGGGTGCGTGTGTGCGCGTGTGTCTGCGCGCGTGCTGGCTTGCGTGTGTATTTGGGAGCGTGCTTGTCATCCTGCATGCATTCCAGGACACCTTGAGTTTTTAAAAAAAATACGATTGCCCTGTCTCCCTCTAATACTAAAACATGTTTATAGAATAATGGAATCGCGCGGACCGTATGGAAAGATAAAATCAGAGTCCAAACGTCTCTAACACTGATTACATGGGTGTCGATAATTAATGTTTTGTGATCTGCAGACCACTGTTTTCAATATATATACGTTATAGTGCAATGTAATTCTGTTAATACTGATGCGTGCGTGAATGTGTTTGTATTCTTGCACACAAAGTACTTATCAAATGTTATTATGTATTCATTAACTCATTATTCCTAACAATATAAGAGATAAAACGCGGGAAGCACATACGATATATAATCAGAAGTATTTAGTTTGTCACACATCCTGGATTTATAATATTTTCGTAATTAACATTAATGATTGAACATATTCAAGTTATGTAGAAAACACCAACAGAACGCAATGAGTTTTTAACAAATCACGATCACTATCTGTCCCTTTAATACTAACACATGTAAGTTCAAATAAGTGGCAAGGTAATTGATTACAAGACGATTAGGATTATTACCCATCACGAACGGCATAGCATAAAGCAATGATTATGTCAGTAGAAACATGTAATACGTGTTTTAAAGGTTCACCGACATTTTTCAGCAAATTAATAACAAAAGTATTGTTACGCGTTTTAATTAGGGCTATGTTTATTTGAAATGAATATATAGTAAATTTCAAAGAACCATGCTGCTTACACATGTGCGTGCGTGCGTGCCTACCTGCGTGTGTGCTTGCGTGCCTGTGTAAGTGTACGTTCGTTCGGGCTGGCGGACGGTCGGGTGGGCGGGCGTGCAGGCGTGATTGCGTGCGTGCGTGCGTGTGTGTGTGTGTGTGTGTATGAGGGTTTTTAATGTTTCTATGTATGAACTTGTTTGTGCATGCGTTTATAGCTTTTAACTGAAAGCAGTAGTGTGCACGTGTGCCCGTGCACGTTCTGGTATTGCTTAAACTTTGCCTACACTGTTAGCCGCTCATGTTCTTGAATAATATGTACCTTAACAAAAACATAAGCTTTGTCTACCATGCCTCCGCGTGCCAGTGCACGTGTACGGTCTGGTATTGCTTAAACTTGGCCTTCGAACAGAAATATTTAATTAACATATTATAACTTCTTGTACATAGCAATTTGAATGATAAAAAAGTTTAATATGATTACTTCCAGTTATCTTTCTTAATAACTGTAGCAAATGTTTCAGTTCTTGCACGTGTGTCTGCCTGAGTTTTTACTTGCAAGCGTGTTTGCGCGTGTGCCTTTGTGCGTACTTACATTTGAGCAAATAATAACAAAAGTAGTTTTACGCGTTTTAATTATGGCAATGTTTGTTTGAACTGAATATATAGTAAATTTCAAAGAATCATGCTATTTACACATGTGCGTGCGTGCGTGCGTGCCCGTACAAGCGTACGTTTCCCAGGCTAGCGGACGGTCGGGCGGGCAGGCGTGCTTGATTGTGCGCGCATGTGGTTTCGTGCCTGTCCGTCTGCATGCATTTATATGTGACACATACTCACGCGCTCGTGTGCGTGCGTGCGAGCGTGATTTCGTGCGTGCGTGCGTACGTGCGTGCGTGCGTGCGTGCGTGCGTGCGTGCGTGCGTGCGTGCGTGCGTGCGTGCGTGAGTGTGTGTGTGTTTATAGCTTTATAACTCAAAGCATTAATATGCACGTGTGCCCGTGCACGTGTACGATCTGGTATTGCTTAATCTTTGCCTACACTGTTAGCCGCTCATGTTCTTGAATAATTAAACAAATAACCATGAATAAATAATTAATTCCTCTTATTCTACTATATGTTTTAGATTGGCGTATATCCCTTTAATAAATTGATTCTGATGTTATGTATTTAATTACGCTGACCAAATCGACTGCAATGCCTACAAGATGGTAGCACTGATCACTATTGCTTGGCGTTGGGTAATAGCACCCATTGTAATTATTGACTAATCATTGAAGTATGTTGAATCGACAGGATAATTAATGTTTTTCTGCCGTATACCTCCGTGTTCAATTAATGACCATGCGAACTTGCATCGATTATGTATGGTGGGAATTTAAATTAATATTAAAACACTTAAATTCATTGGTATGCTGAAGAGACAATACACAATTGATTTACATTTGAACTTTACACACAGACACTCAGGCAAACAGGCACGTTGTCCTGCGTGAGTAATAGTAATAACAGCAGCAGCAGTAGTAGTAGTAGTAATAGTAGTAGTAGAAGTAGTAATAGTAGCAGTAATAGTAGAAGTAGAAGTAGTGGTAGGTAGTAGTAGTAGTAGTAATAACAGCAGTAGTAGTAGTAGTAACAGCAACAGCAGCAGTAGTAGTAGTAGTAGTAGTAGTAATAACAGCAGCAGCAGTAGTAGTAGTAGTAGTAGTAGTAGCAGCAGCAGCAGCAGCAGCAGCAGCAGCAGTAGTAGTAGTAGTAGTAATAGTAGTAGTAGCAGTAGCAGCAGCAACAGCAACAGCAGTAGTAGTAGTAGTAGCAGTAGTAGCAGTAGTAGCAGTAGTAGCAGTAGTCGTATTATTATTAGTAGTAGTAGTAGTAACAGTAGCAGTAGCCGTACTAGTAGCAGTAGTGGTAGTAATAGCAGCAGCAGCAGCAGCAGCAGTAGTAGTAGTAGTAGTAGTAGTAGCAATAGTCGCAGTAGTAGCAGTAGCAGCAACAGCAGTAGTAGTAGTAGTAGTAGTAGTTGTAGTAGCAGCAGCAACAGCAGTACTAGTAGTTGTAGTAGTAGTAGTAAAAGCAGCAGCAGCAGTAGTAGTATTAGTAGTAGTAGTAGTAGCAGCAGCAGCAGCAGCAGCAGCAGCAGCAGCAGCAGCAGCAGCAGTAGTAGTAGTAGTAGTAGAAGTAGTAGTAGAAGTAGTAGCAGCAGCAGCAGCAGTAGCAGCAGTAGTAGTAGTAGTAGTAGTAGTAGTAGTAGTAGTAATAGTAGTAGTAGCAGTAGCAGCAGCAGCAGCAACAGCAGTAGTAGTAGTAGTAGCAGTAGTAGCAGTAGTAGCAGTAGTCGTATTAGTAGCAGCAGCAGCAGTAGTAGTAGTAGTAGTAGTAGCAGTAGCAGTAGCCGTACTATTAGCAGTAGTAGTAGTAATAGCAGCAGCTGTAGCAGCAGCAGTAGTAGTAGTAGTAGTAGTAGTAGCAATAGTCGTAGTAGTAGTAGCAGCAGCAGCAGTAGTTGTAGTAGTAGTAGTAGTAGTAGTAGTAGTAGTAATAGTAGTAGTAGTAATAGTAGTAGTAGTAGTAGCAGTAGCAGCAACAGCAGTAGTAGTAGTAGTAGTATTAGTAGTAGTAGTTGTAGTAGCAGCAGCAACAGCAGTACTAGTAGTAGTAGTAGTAGCAGCAGCAACAGCAGTACTAGTAGTAGTAGCAGTAGTAGTAGTAGTAGTAGCAGTAGTAGTAGTAGTAGTAGTTGTTGTAGTAGCAGCAGCAACAGCAGTACTAGTAGTAGCAGTAGTAGTAGCAGCAGCAACAGCAGTACTTGTAGTAGCAGTAGTAGTAGTAGTAGCAGCAGCAACAGCAGTACTAGTAGTAGCAGTAGTAGTAGTAGTAGCAGCAGCAACAGTAGTACTAGTAGTAGTAGCAGTAGTAGTAGTAGTAGTAGCAGTAGTAGTAGTAGTAGTAGTTGTTGTAGTAGCAGCAGCAACAGCAGTACTAGTAGTAGCAGTAGTAGTAGTAGTAGCAGCAGCAACAACAGTACTTGTAGTAGCAGTAGTAGATAAAGACAATGACCTATGGATTGGGAGTGGTAAAACTGTATGAGTTTAAATCTTACTATATCATTAAGAAGGCCCCAGGGAAGATTAGCTATGCGTGCGTGCTAAGGTGCGTGTGTATGTGTTTATTTCTTTGAATGTGCATATGTATGTACTTGTGTGTGCATGCGTTTATAGCTTTATAACTGAAAATATTACTGTATACATGTGCCAGTGCACGTGTACGATCTGGTATAGCTTAAACTTGGCCTTCGAACAGAAATATTTAATTAACATACATTCTTGTACATAGCTATTTGAAGCAGGCACGGAATAAAACAAAGGAATCTGTATTGCACATGTAAACATTTTACATTTTTAATAAAATCTCAAAAGATGTAGCAATATTAAATCAATAATTTATTCAAATCTAAAATAATTAATACATACAATATAATTATTAAAATATATGGATTGAGAAAGGGATGGATGGATGAATGGATGGTTGTGTTTGTGTTTTCAATATATATACGTTATAGTGCAATGTAATTCTGTTAATACTGATGCGTGCGTGAATGTGTTTGTATTCTTGCGCACAAAGTACTTATCAAATGTTATTATGTATTCATTAACTCATTATTTCTAACAATATAAGAGATAAAACGCGGGAAGCACATACGATATATAATCAGAAGTATTTAGTTTGTCACACATCCTGGATTTATAATATTTTCGTAATTAACATTAATGATTGAACATATTCAAGTTATGTAGAAAACACTAACAGAACGCAATGAGTTTTTAACAAATCACGATCACTATCTGTCCCTTTAATACTAACACATGTAAGTTCAAATAAGTGGCAAGGTAATTGATTACAAGACGATTAGGATTATTATCCATTACGAACGACCAAGCACAAAGCAGTGATTATATCATTAGAAACATGTTCTACGCGTTTTAAAGGTTCACCGACATTTTCCAGAAAATTAATAACAAAAGTATTGTTACGCGTTTTCAATATGTCCATGTTTATTTGTATTGAATATATAGTAAATTTCAAAGAAACATGCTGCTTACACATGTGCGTACGTGCGTCCGTACGTTCTCTCGGGCTGTCGGACGGTCATGTGGGTGGGCGGGCGTGATGGCGTGTGTGCGTGTGTGTGTGTGTGTGTGTGTGTATGTGTTTTTTTTTAATGTGTATATGTATGTAACTGAAAGTATTAGTGTGCACGTGTGCCCGTGCACGTGTACGGTCTGGTATTGCTTAAACTGTGCCTACACTGTTAGCCGCTCATGTTCTTGAATAATATGCGTGCGTGCTAAGGTGCGTGTGTATGTGTTTATTTCTTTGAATGTGCATATGTATGTATTTTTGTGTGCATGCGTTTATAGCTTTATAACTGAAAGTATTACTGTATACATGTGCCAGTGCACGTTTACGATCTGGTATAGCTTAAACTTGGCCTTCGAACAGAAATATTTAATTAACATACATTCATGTACATAGCTATTTGAAGCAGGCACGGAATAAAACAAAGGAATCTGTATTGCACATGTAAATATTTTACATTTTTAATAAAACCTCAAAAGATGTAGCAATATTAAATCAATAATTAATTCAAATCTAAAATAATTAATACATACAATATAATTATACAAATATATGGATTGAGAAAGGGATGGATGGATGAATGGATGGTTGTGTTTGTGGATGGATATGTATGTGTGTGTGTGTGTGTGTGCGTTAGTGAGTAAGTCCGTGAGTAAGTCCGTGCTTGCATGCGTGCGTGCGTGAGTGCGTGCGTGCGTGCGTGCGTGCGTGTATGTGTTTGTTTTGTTCAATGTGTATATGTATGTACTTGTGTGTGCATGCATGTATAGCTTTTTAACTGAAGGTATTACTGTGCACGTGCCCGTGCTTACTTGCGTCTGTATTTTGGAGCGTGCTTGTCATCCTGCATGCATTCCAGGACGCCTTGAGTTTTTAAAAAAAATACGATTACCCTGTGTCCCTCTAATACTAAAACATATTTATAGAATAATGAAATCGCGCGGACCGTATGGAAAGATAAAATCAGAGTCCAAATGTCTCTAACACTGATTACATGGGTGCCGATAATTAATATCTTGTGATCTGCAGACCACTGTTTTCAATATATATACGTTATAGTGCAATGTAATGAGTGTGTGTGTGTGTGTGTGTGTGTTTATAGCTTTATAACTCAAAGCATTAATATGCACGTGTGCCCGTGCACGTGTACGATCTGGTATTGCTTAATCTTTGCCTACACTGTTAGCCGCTCATGTTCTTGAATAATTAAACAAATAACCATGAATAAATAAATAATTCCTCTTATTCTACTATATGTTTAAGATTGGCGTATATCCCTTTAATAAATTGATTCTGATGTTATGTATTTAATTACGCTGACCAGATCGACTGCAATGCCTACAAGATGGTAGCACTGATCACTATTGCTTGGCGTTCGGTAATAGCACCCATAGTAATTATTGACTAATCATTGAAGTATGTTGAATCGACAGGATAATTAATGTTTTTCTGCCGTATACCTCCGTGTTCAATTTCTGACCATGCGAACTTGCATCGATTATGTATGGTGGGAATTTAAATTAATATTAAATCACTTAAATTCATTGGTATGCTGAAGAGACAATACACAATTGATTTACATTTGAACTTTACACACAGACACGCAGGCACACAGGCACGTTGTCCTATATTATTTATATGAATAATATATGCATATGCATTATTGAATCCAAATGAGATGGAACCACCGATCACCGCGATAGATCCATTAGCGTTCTGCAAGCCAACTGCGTAGCTTCCTCACATACATATTCTTTATTTCATTAATGTACGATCCCAAAGCGAAATATTTATGTATGTATGTATATATATGCGTGCATGCACGCTCGCACGCAGGCATATATGCACTCATATATATTTATGTATAGTAAAGTGGGTGTGTGAGTGCGTGCGAGCGTGCGTGCGTGCGTGCGTGCGTGCGTACGTGAGTACTTGTGTGCGTGCTTTCATAGATTTCTAACTGAAAGCATTTGTGTGCACGTGTGCCAGTGCACGTGTACGGTCTGGTATTGTTTAAACTTGCCTGCAGTGATAGCCGCTCATGTTGTTGAATACTATATACCTAAACAAATTACCATGAATAAATAATTAATTCCTCTTATTCTACTATATATTCAAGATTGGCGTATATCCCTTTAATAAATTGATTCTCAAGTTATATATTTAATTAGGCTGACCAGTTCAATTGCACAGCCTGCAAGATGGTAGCGATGACCATATCACGTGGCGTTAGGTAATAATAAAAATAGTAATTGCAGTTCTCGGCGAACTGAAACGTTCAATGCCAAAATGTTAATGGTCGGTAATTCCCAAAGGAGATATTAATCCCTCCCCAAATAAACCTGGCAGTGTCCAGAGCATGCACGGCATAAAACAAAGGAATCTGTACTGCACATGTAACATTTTACACCTTTAACAAAAAGATGTAACAATATTTAAACAATAATTAATTCAAACCTAAAATAACTAATACATACAATATAATTATTAAAATATATGGATTGAGAAAGGGATGGATGGATGAATGGATGGTTGTGTTTGTGGATGGATATGTATGTGTGTGTGTGTGTGTGTGTGTGTGTGCGTTAATGAGTACGTGCGTGAGTAAGTCCGTGCTTGCATGCGTGCGTGAGTGCGTGAGTGCGTGCGTGTATGTGTTTGTTTTGTTGAATGTGTATATGTATGTACTAGTGTGTGCATGCATGTATAGCTTTATAACTGAAAGTATTACTGTGCACGTGTGCCCGTGCACGTGTAAGGTTTGGTATTGCTTAAACTTTGCCTACACTGTTAGCCGCTCATATTATTGTATATACCTAAACAAACCACCATCAATAAATATCTACATACACTTTAAAGTTTTCATTTCTTCCTTTATTATACTCTATGTTCTACTATATGTTTATATCCCTTTAATAAATTGATTCTGATATTATGTATTTGGGTCCGAAAAATGTCGGTGAACCTTTAAACGCGTAGAACATGTTTCTACTGACATAATCATTGCTTTGTGCTATGCCGTTCGTAACGGATAATAATCCTAATCGTCTTGTAATCAGTTACCTTGCCACTGATTTGAACTTGCTTTCCATACGGTCCGCGCATTTTATTTACTCGACAGACATATGTTAGTATTAAAGGGACACATAGTAAACGTGATTTTTTAAAAACTCATTGTGTTCTGATTTTTCTGCACAACTTGCATATGTTCAATCATTAATATTAATTACGAAAATAATATAAATCCAGAATGTGTGACAAACTAACAACATTTGGTTATACATATGGTTATACATCTAATGTGCTACCTGCGTTTTATTTCTTATATTGTTAGAAATAATTAGGTAATGGATACATAATAACATTTGATAAGTACTTTGTACTAAAGAACACAAACACAATCACACACGCACGCACGCACTCAGAAAGGCTTGCAGGCGCACGCATCCACATACGCAACCATGATTTCACGTGCACATACACACGCGCGCGTGTGTGCGTGCGTTCGCGCGTGCGTGCGTGCTCGTTTCAGTGTCATTAAATTTGGATATGTATGTACTTGTGTGTTTGTGAGTGCATGCGTTTATGCCTTTATATACCGCCGTGTTAAAAATAAAGGACGCCATGAGGTTTTAAAAAAGCACGATTGCCCTGTGTCCCTCTAATACTAACACAGGTCTATACAGTAAATAAAATCTCGCTGACCGCATGGAATCAAATCAGAGTTCAAATGTTCTCCTAACACTGATCATATCGCGTGGGATAGTAGTTAGTTACCATAGTAACCATTGTGTTATCATTGAACTTTGCC
>JAWPHD010002281.1:260000-265233 GCA_037043455.1 Cyrtodaria siliqua
ATAACGTATATATATTGAAAACAGTGGTCTGCAGATCACAAAACATTAATTATCGACACCCATGTAATCAGTGTTAGAGACGTTTGGACTCTGATTTTATCTTTCCATACGGTCCGCGCGATTCCATTATTCTATAAACATGTTTTAGTATTAGAGGGAGACAGGGCAATCGTATTTTTTTTAAAAACTCAAGGTGTCCTGGAATGCATGCAGGATGACAAGCACGCTCCCAAATACACACGCAAGCCAGCACGCGCGCAGACACACGCGCACACACGCACCCAAATACATAATATCAGAATCAATTTATTAAAGGGATATAAACATATAGTAGAACATAGAGTATAATAAAGGAAGAAATGAAAACTTTAAAGTGTATGTAGATATTTATTGATGGTGGTTTGTTTAGGTATATACAATAATATGAGCGGCTAACAGTGTAGGCAAAGTTTAAGCAATACCAAACCTTACACGTGCACGGGCACACGTGCACAGTAATACTTTCAGTTATAAAGCTATACATGCATGCACACACAAGTACATACATATACACATTAAAAAAAACAAACACATACACGCACACACGCACGCACGCACGCACGCATGCAAGCACGGACTTACTCACGCACGTACTCACTAACGCACACACACACACACACACACATACATATCCATCCACAAACACAACCATCCATTCATCCTTCCATCCCTCTATCAATCAATATATTTTAATAATTATATTGTATGTTTTAATTATTTTAGATTTGAATTAATTATTGATTTAATATTGCTACATCTTTTGAGGTTTTATTAAAAATGTAAAATGTTTGCATGTGCAATACAGATTCCTTTGTTTTATTCCGTGCCTGCTTCAAATTGCTATGTACAAGAAGTTATGTAAATTAAATATTTCTGTTCGAAGGCCAATTTTAAGCTATACCAGATCGTACGCGTGCACTGGAACATGTATACAGTAATACTTTCAGTTATAAAGCTATAAACGCATGCACACACAAGTACATACATATGCACATTCAAAGAAATAAACACATACACACGCACCTTAGCACGCACGCTAGCGCGCACGCATGCCTGGAATGCATGCAGGCTGACAAGCACGCACCCAAATACTCACGCAAGTAAGCACGCGCGCAGACACAGGCGCAAACACGCTTGAAGTAAACACGCACGCAGACACACGCGGAGGCATGGGGGACAAAGCTTATGTTTTTGTTTAGGTACATATTATTCAAGAACATGAGCGGCTAACAGTGTAGGCAAAGTTTAAGCAATACCAGACCGTACACGTGCACGGGCACACGTGCACACTAATACTTTCAGTTATAAAGCTATAAATGCATGCACAAACAAGAACATACATATACACATTAAAAAAAAACCACATACACACACACACACACACACACACACGCACACACGCCATCACGCCCGCCCACCCACATGACCGTCCGACAGCCCGAGCGAACGCACGCACTCACGTACGCACATGTGTAAGCAGCATGATTCTTTGAAATTTACTATATATTCAATACAAATAAACATAGACATATTGAAAACGCGTAACAATACTTTTGCTATTAATTTTCTGGAAAATGTCGGTGAACCTTTAAAACGCGTAGAACATGTTTCTTATGATATAATCACTGCTTTGTCCTTGGTCGTTCGTAATGGATAATAATCCTAATCGTCTTGTAATCAATTACCTTGCCACTCATTTGAACTTACATGTGTTAGTTTTAAAGGGACAGATAGTGATCGTGATTTGTTAAAAACTCATTGCGTTCTGTTAGTGTTTTCTACATAACTTGAATATGTTCAATCATTAATGTTAATTACGAAAATATTATAAATCCAGGATGTGTGACAAACTAAATACTTCTGATTATATATCGTATGTGCTTCCCGCGTTTTATCTCTTATATTGTTAGAAATAATGAGTTAATGAATACATAATAACATTTGATAAGTACTTTGTGCGCAAGAATACAAACACATTCACGCACGCATCAGTATTAACAGAATTACATTGCACTATAACGTATATATATTGAAAACACAAACACAACCATCCATTCATCCATCCATCCCTTTCTCAATCCATATATTTTAATAATTATATTGTATGTATTAATTATTTTAGATTTGAATAAATTATTGATTTAATATTGCTACATCTTTTGAGATTTTATTAAAAATGTAAAATGTTTACATGTGCAATACAGATTCCTTTGTTTTATTCCGTGCCTGCTTCAAATAGCTATGTACAAGAATGTATGTTAATTAAATATTTCTGTTCGAAGGCCAAGTTTAAGCTATACCAGATCGTACACGTGCACTGGCACATGTATACAGAAATATTTTCAGTTATAAAGCTATAAACGCATGCACACACAAGTACATACATATGCACATTCAAAGAAATAAACACATACACACGCACCTTAGCACGCACGCATAGCTAATCTTCCCTGGGGCCCTCTTAATGATATAGTAAGATTTAAACTCATACAGTTTTACCACTCCCAATCCATAGGTCATTGTCTTTATCTACTACTGCTACTACAAGTACTGTTGTTGCTGCTGCTACTACTACTACTACTGCTACTACTAGTACTGCTGTTGCTGCTGCTACTACAACAACTACTACTACTACTACTACTGCTACTACTACTACTACTACTGCTACTACTACTAGTACTACTGTTGCTGCTGCTACTACTACTACTACTGCTACTACTAGTACTGCTGTTGCTGCTGCTACTACTACTACTACTGCTACTACAAGTACTGCTGTTGCTGCTGCTACTACTACTGCTACTACTAGTACTGCTGTTGCTGCTGCTACTACAACAACTACTACTACTACTACTACTGCTACTACTACTACTACTACTGCTACTACTACTAGTACTGCTGTTGCTGCTGCTACTACTACTACTACTAGTACTGCTGTTGCTGCTGCTACTACAACTACTACTACTAATACTACTTCTACTACTACTGCTGTTGCTGCTACTGCTACTACTACTACTACTATTACTACTACTACTATTACTACTACTACTACTACTACTACTACTACAACTACTGCTGCTGCTGCTACTACTACTACGACTATTGCTACTACTACTACTACTACTACTTCTGCTGCTGCTACAGCTGCTGCTATTACTACTACTACTGCTACTAGTACGGCTACTGCTACTGCTACTACTACTACTACTACTACTGCTGCTGCTGCTACTAATACGACTACTGCTACTACTGCTACTACTGCTACTACTACTACTATTGCTGTTGCTGCTGCTGCTGCTACTGCTACTACTACTATTACTACTACTACTACTACTACTACTACTACTACTACTGCTGCTACTGCTGCTGCTGCTGCTACTACTTCTACTACTACTTCTACTACTACTACTACTACTGCTGCTGCTGCTGCTGCTGCTGCTGCTGCTGCTGCTGCTGCTACTACTACTACTACTAATACTACTACTGCTGCTGCTGCTTTTACTACTACTACTACTACTACTACTATTACTACTACTACTGCTACTACTACTAGTACTGCTGTTACTGCTGCTACTACAACTACTACTACTACTACTACTACTGCTGTTGCTGCTACTGCTACTACTGCGACTATTGCTACTACTACTACTACTACTACTACTGCTGCTGCTGCTGCTGCTGCTATTACTACCACTACTGCTACTAGTACGGCTACTGCTACTGTTACTACTACTACTACTAATAATAATACGACTACTGCTACTACTGCTACTACTGCTACTACTACTACTACTGCTGTTGCTGTTGCTGCTGCTACTGCTACTACTACTATTACTACTACTACTACTACTGCTGCTGCTGCTGCTGCTGCTGCTGCTGCTACTACTACTACTACTACTACTACTGCTGCTGCTGTTATTACTACTACTACTACTACTACTACTGCTGCTGTTGCTGTTACTACTACTACTACTGCTGTTATTACTACTACTACTACTACCTACTACTACTTCTACTTCTACTATTACTGCTACTATTACTACTTCTACTACTACTATTACTACTACTACTACTGCTGCTGCTGTTATTACTATTACTACTACTACTGCTACTACTACTAGTACTGCTGTTGCTGCTGCTACTACAACTACTACTACTTCTACTACTACTGCTGTTGCTGCTACTGCTACTACTACTACTACTATTATTACTACTACTATTACTACTACTACTACTACTACTACTACAACTACTGCTGCTGCTGCTACTACTACTCCGACTATTGCTACTACTACTACTACTACTACTGCTGCTGCTGCAGCTGCTGCTATTACTACCACTACTGCTACTAGTACGGCTACTGCTGCTGCTACTACTACTACTACTACATAGCATATATAAATTAGAGGTCTGGGATTCATTGACCAATCAAAACATCATACTGATCAATAGCAGATAAACCGCTTCGTGGACACGAATAACTGTATTATGAGAAAATACGACAGCTGCAATCTACATTATACATAGCATATAGGCTCTGTAGACGTAACCCTGGCCATATAAAGTACTTGGTACATGTTCATGCGTATTACTTATCCATTGACCGATTATATATATTTTAATACTAAGAACACAACTTAAAATATTAATCATATATCTTACTCGAGAACATGAATAAGCTTAGATAATCTATTGAAATAAGTTGTTATACGTGATAAATGATGTTCGCACACAATTATGTTGAAATTTTACCATAAAGGGAGGTAATTGGCTTTGACAAAAGTCCCTTTTAAATGTTATGTTGACATAACTGTAGGGTTTAAAGCAATTGTGTAAGAACAATTTATACTCGAAATCAATATATAGACATCATGTATATATTGGGCCGTTTAAGTAAACTAATCTTCCCTGAGGCCCTCTTCATCATTTAGCAATATTTGAACCCATACCATAACACCACCCGAATGCATAAGTCAGCTGATTTTATTTTTGACATATACAACTTATGTGTAGCAGGATCTATTGACCGGACCCTTGGTCGTGTGCTAGTCTATTGGTTCAAAAATGAGATATATGGTCCTATCAAAACAGCATACTGATCCATAGCAGATAAACCGATTTGTGGACACGAATAACTGTAATATAACAAAATACGACAGTTGCAATCTACATTGTACATAGCATATAGGCTCTGTAG